>BGNK01001573.1:96583-124537 GCA_003297005.1 Symbiodinium sp. clade A Y106
CTTGACAGCGTCTGCATGGGGGTTGTTGTTCTGTTGTCGTCTATGTTGTCGTCGTCGCGGTGACTTCGATCAGCATCCACACTGGGCGGAATGCAGTTCTCAGCGCATGTCTGATGTTGTAGCAGACTTGGCTTTAGTGGCATCGATCGGCGTCCACACTGGGGGAATGCAATTCGCAGCGCGCATCTGTTGTTCCAGCGGAGTTGGTTTCCTGACTGTCTTGCCGGTAGTTTTTTGTGTTGTCGTCGATGTTTTGTGCGTCCGTGCCTCGCTTACACCGCGGTTCTAAGGGTCTTCGAACACAAACCAACATAAGAGCAGACCTTCGCGTGCGGGTGTACCCATGGCTTTCCTGTTGAAATCTAGGGTTTCGCGAAAGTATCGCTAGGGTATCACGGCAGTAACCTAAATTACCAATCGGGGGCCAAACTGTACTGTAGATTGAAGGTTATATTATCATCTGAAACCCAGCGTCCGCGACATATCCTGACGATTGAGCTTATGCGACTTGGAGACTACAAACAGCATCCAGACTGTGGTTTGGCATCTAACAATCTACTCTGGATTGCAATGGGAAATAGTTAAAGCCCCAGCGTTCGCGACGTATCTTGGCATATCCTGGCAATGAACTTAAGCGACTTGATGACTACAAACGGCGTCGACATTGGGGATTCGCATGTAGAATCGGGGCCAAATGTGCTCTAGATTGCAATGACAAGTGCTTGAAACCCCAGCGTACGCGACATATCCTCACAATTGAGCTTATGCGACTGGATGACTACAGTTAGCGTCCACCCGGGCTGCGTACCCTGATGCGTATTCCCGCCATTGATGTGTAATTCTCGGACACTGCGTCCACACACGGGGCGTATTGATACCGACTGATGTGGGATACAGCCACCCCTGGTATCAGGTTGTTCGCCATGTCAATATTCCGGAACCTGGAGTAGTTGCGCATTCATGAATGCCTCGCCTTTCAGGAAATTCACTATCGGCACTGGGTATAGGCAAGATGCCCACATCCATCCCCGCCGTTCTGCTTTGAGGAGCCTTGAAGATGATATGTTGGACACATTCGCGAAAGCTGCTGGGCAAAGAAACGAGAGGGCATGCATTGAACCTTTCGGCAGTCAAGACAGAGAGGATTGCTTGTAGGCATTTCTGTGTGGCCATTTGCAGCGCGTTGGCATTAATCGTTGTGGCAGTTGCGTCACTGCTTCACAGTTTGCTAATCCTTCCGATTTGAGGCCTCCAAATGTGAATCGTTTAGTTTGGGTTGTTTCAACACTACATGGTCTCGTGATGCTTCAGACGTGCAGTCCAAACTCAACGTTGTTGTGTTCCTAGGCTCCTCTCTGGCCTCAGCTCACGCCCAGGTTTTCGAAGTTGTGAAAGCCATTCTGAAGCACGACCAGGTGCGAGGTGTAGGGTTCAAGTCTTGAAAGTTTGGGACTGCGGGACATGCTTCGAGCAGTGTGGTTGGGCCCGTGATGGCCTACATGATGGTCAGGCACTGTTTTGACACTCTTTCCGGGGATGCGGCGAGTGCCGCTGTTTGTGCCAGTCCGTTAATGGTGAGGGGATGTTCTGGAGACTGCTGCAGACCAGCTTAAGGGTCATGAGCTTCTGACATGACATTCTTCTGCTGTCGAGCTTTTCTGCTCGGACTCCGACAGTTGCAACGATTTTAACATACGGCGGAATTTTGAAGGAATCGGCCCACATGATACCTTGTTGAGCGCCGTCGGACCTGTGCCGTCCCAGGCCCTATCTTCCCACCTACTCGGAACATGCCTTCACAATCGGTCTTGGTCACTCTGGTTGACCCTCCACGACAGAGTCGAGAATGTGAAACTGGTCTCTCCAGAAGCTAAGTGTTTGCCAGCGTGAGTTGAAAAATCCTGAAAGCTGCTGACAATCCTGAAAAGCTGCATGACTGTCTACACCAAGCATGTGAAATCTGTTCAACAAGATGCTAGGAATTCCGCACTTACACCACCGAAATTTGGGCTGTAGTGCCCACGCCGCGCGGCGCAGGAGCAGAAGGTGGAGAGCTCCGGAGTGGCTTGATATCGACTTGAGAGCCTGCGCGCTTTACGGCCAAGGGACATGTCATGGTTTTGATAGGAGCAGCAGCAAGTAGCAGAAGTTATCACTTGCCTGAGCTATCCGCTGCATGGTTGTCGCACAGTGAATGTCGCTGGCCACTGGCCTCGCAGCACTGGCAAGACAGGTAAAGTGCAGGCGACCTTTTGCAGGTACAATATGCTGCAATGATGCCTAGGCTGATGTGCCGGATCCACCTCTCCAACGCACTCATCAAGTTAGGCCCTCTGCCCAATTTCCATGGCAGTCAGAGCTTGGTGCCAACAATAAGGCAGACATCGAAGGCCTCGCCAACCTTGAAGGCATGCGCACGCCGCTCGGCTGCATCTTAAGGTTCGGCTGGTGTCCGAGATTGCAGGGATGCTTGCCGAGGTTCATGCGCCGAGTATGTTACTTGCAGTGGTTCGCGGCAGCTGAGGCTGGACGATGTCAACACGTTTTACAAAGACATCAATGAGTACATGGACGCCATGGAGCGGGAGGGAAGAATGGATCGCAGTGCTGCACCTCGGATGCAACCGGCATCCCTGTTCGCCCTCTTCCTCCTCAACCAAGTCTTGAAAATCCAGAACCAAAGATGCAGTCGGCTTGGTTGGCTCTGCAAAGGGCTCAGCAATCAACGGTTCGGGGCATGTGAGTTGTGTGGTCTTAAGCCTTTGTGGGTTTGCACGGTATTGGTAAGTCGAGGCCATCCAGCATTGGTGGCATTTGGGGGCAGGCAGTGGTTGTGTCGCACAAAATTTAATTTTTTCCTCTCTCTCTCTCTCTTCCGATCGAAGGTCCGTAGCTTGATCGTTTCTAGAAGGTCGCGCTGCAAGGCCCTGCAGTTGATGCAGAAGAGCTCAGATGTCTTGTGGAGGCATCTTCTCGGGCTGTGTATGGTTTCGAGCTTCTGAGACACGTGTGCCACCCAAAATGTTGCAGAAGCATTGCGCAGTAACTACACCGAACAGATGCGCAAACACTCGACCCGCCGTCTCACATGAAATTGTGGAAGCCTTTAAGCCAATGCCATGTTGTCATCGCCAGCTTAGGTCGAGACCGTTGTCGGAAGCCTGCAGGCTTCGGAGCTTCGGGACTGGGTAGGGCGGGTAGGGTGGATGGGTGTCGGAATTGTAGTAAGCGATCGCAGCGAGCAGTTGGATCATGAATCATGGACGGCCACCAGGATACCAAAGATTGCGTATAGTGCAGATCGATTTCTCTCTTACACAGGCAAAGTCATTTGTCCATGTCGTTCGGGGTATTGTGGCTACATCTTTTGGTGGAGCTGTAACTTGCGTGAGGCTTTGACGCGCGGAAAACCAATCGTCTGAGCAGTCCCAAACTCCGCCATGCAAACCGGATCAGCTTGCTTGAATCGTGAGTGACCTGGAGCGGAATCTACTTGCCAAAACGAAACTCAACTAAACCACCATACGGTCAGCTTCACAGCTAAAGGACAGTGCTTGCCATTCATTCATTCGCCTTTAAGAATTGGAGTCCATTGCGTGACGACGGTTTTTCGACAGGTTTTTATACTCTGTTGGACTCCTACTTTGAGCTTTGCGGTGACATGCTGCGGGGTTTGTTCGAAGCTGAGGCCCGCCTCACCGTCCTCGTCAGCGCCTTGACCGCAGCCACTGCTGCCTTGGGCGAGGCCGGGTGAGCACAGTCGCGGTTCGCTGGTGATGGCTTGCGGGACAGGCTCTTGCCTCCTTGGTATACATGCATCACATACGCGCAACATTCCGTTCGCGCTGTGCTAGCAGAGAGTGCTTGACGGCCGGGTTTCATGCCTCATAAGCCTGCGGCTCGAGGTCGGTGTCCTGTGCCTGAAAGACGCCATTTACTGAGGCACGATGCGTTGATGATATGTGGGTTGAGAATTCTCCGACTTCGAGCATGCATGGTAGTTTGCACAGAGCCTGCACACACGGCACTTGCTCTTCTGCTGCGGGTATCGCAAATCAGCTTTACTGTCACTGGTTCTTCTCGAGGGTTCCTGCAAGGGACAGTATTTCGAAAAATCAATCAACTCGGACGGTCTTCGTGCTCACAGCCTTGAGGGCTGCTCTCATGCTCTTCAGAAGTTCGCGTGCGCATCACTGATGCAGAGGGCTGTACGGGTTTCGAATCCATCTACGGGGTGGAGCCCGATATTTGCAAGGCTGTAGCAGCAGCCAATTCAGTCTCGCTCTGGGGACTTGGCACCCGGACGCTTGTGAGGCTGCGGTAAGCCGCCGGACCGGCACGCGGCACGAAGCTAAGCTGGGGAGAGAGACCCTTTTGGTTCTGCAAGTTCATTGGTTGTGTGGGTACTTCCCTCGTTTGGTTTGAAGCTTCAGAGCTCTTGCATATGGACTACGGCTTGATAGTTGATGCTTGCGAATTTGTGTCCCTTCGTGCCGATCAATTGGGCCGGGTTGTTGCAGTGCAAAGGAGACACGCAGATGCGACTCTTTCTGTAGTCTCAATCCGAAACAATTATCTTCAAACTTTTGCAGACCATCCCTCCCGGCGCCTGAAGCCTCCACCAGCTGCCAGAGGTTCGGAACGCAACTCGCGACTCGCACACGGAAAGGGCCCGGGGCAATGACCCCTGGGCCTGGCCTCTGAACCGGCGTGGGCACTGGGTACATATGGTACATGCAACACGTTAGCCGTGAGCCGCCACAGTAAACTCCAGCACGGAAAGGGTTCCGCTCCACGAGACAGGAGTCTGATAGCAAGTCGGTTTCGGAGTGACAGTGAGGGTGCCGTAGCTGCTGAGGTCTGCATTCTTGTCTCCTAGATACTCAAGGGGTTTGCTACATGGCTCTGGTTTGAAGTTCGTCCTTCTGAACCTTGCGCATAAATCCCAGAAGAAGAATCCCGCCCCAGAGTGACTTCCAGCACGAATAGGCCCCGTGCCGACTCGATGCCTGCCCTGCCTGCCTTGCCCTTTTCCAGTTGCAAACACAGGGTGACAGCACTTACGGACATGCGGACATGTGCATGAAGCTTTCTAGGGCCAGTGCCTGCGGCGAGAGAGCTCGGCAATAAGCCAATTTTTGTGGGGTCGTGGTTCTACAGTGGAAGGAAGCCAAAGGCTCGTGAGCTGACCCGAGATGGTGGAACTGTGGAACTTGTTCTGAAAGAAGCCCGGGCCTGAAAGCCCGAACCCTGAACCCTAGACGGTCAGCAGGAGCTGGATGTGCACAACGAACTGCAACGATCCCCACGACTCGGGTTTGTGCGGTCAGCAAGCTTCGAGGGCTCAAAGTGCAACTACAGTAGACTCCGCAACAAGATGTCAGCCTCTAACTCTATCCGTCTTACCTCATGATTCTCCCTCCCAGACAATGAGTCGGGTTAAACATCTCTCGAGATGTGCGCTGAACAACTCCCGAATCGAGCATAGGGTCGAAGACCTCCCACAGACCTGTGTCAGTATGCAAGACCGTAGAGGTTGGTGATGGAACGGAGGAAACTCCCGATTAATATTTATCTGGCCTTTCCAAGGCTCTAAGAATTTGTTGACAAGTCGATTCCGCGACGAACGTGTACACGAGAGAGGGCATCGGCTGTTTCATCTTTGCCCTCTCCTCGCGTTTCCTTCGTCTCCCCACTCACCCTGTCGCTGATACGGACTCCGCACTGTCCTCGGCCTTGCTGCCACGAAATGAGAAAATGATGATTCAGGCGATGGTGGATGTTACTGAACTGTCAAGTTGGGACTTAGTAGCCAGATTCGGTTACTTCGGGTTTCGGGACCAGGCTTGCTGAAGCTAAAGCTACTAGTCTGCAGGGGCCGCTTGCGGTACATAGCCAGCAAAGTGTATGCAAGCTTGGATCGCAGCAGTGCTTGATAGCATCCTAAGCCCAGTTTTGGCCTTGCCTTTGGACCTTCCATAATCACACTTTCCCCTTCATTTCAAGCATGCAGTGCTTTGTGGGCGAACTGGTGGGTTTGGACTCAGCGAACTTCATCGGCATCCCGGCAACATGCCCGCCAGCGCTTGAGTGACTTTTTGATTATCACAAACGCGTGGCACTATGGCCTCATTTTTTGGATTCGGATGTTGAGGCTTCGCAGCTTGGCTCTGCGCGGCCTGTAAGGTACAGCTCCTCGGGAGGGATGGTGGGAAGCTTGAGACAAGGTAAGGTGGGGCTTCGTTTCTGTGCTGTAGATGAAGGACGTCTCGAAGGGTGATGGAGCAGCATGCAACAGGACAGGCATCCCCGTTCTCTTTTCACAGAACAATGCTTCGAATATGCTTGCATATCTGCTGATGTCGTGCTCAAGAGTTGCACGCCGTCTACGCCGCGCCGTCTCTCCTGTGTGCTTCAGGCTGCAGATGATTTGTAGTTATTGTAGATATAAGGCATGTCACACACACACAGGTTTTGCAATCATTCCTACAGCCACGACAAACGTCATTCTCATCATCGGAATCCTCCCTGACCATGGCATCGTCGTCATCACTCTCATCCTCATCCTCAAACTCATATTCATCATTATCATGCTCGTGACTATTAGTGATAACTGCTGCTACTACTGCTCCTCCTCCTGCTGCTGCTCCTGCTACTGCTACTACTACTGCTACTTCTACTACTAACTCCTCCTAGTCCCACTCCGACTCCTACTCCTATTCCTACTCTTACTCCTATTCCGACAACGACTGCGACTATTAATAATCATGCTGCTGCTGCTGCTACTACTACTACTACTACTACAACTACTACTGTAACTGCCACCACTACTACGCGACTACGGTAACTACTACAACTACAACAACAACAACAACCACTACTACTACTACTACCACCACCCCTCCTGCTGCTGCTACTGCTACTACTACAGCAGCAGTAGGGCTTAGGGTTTTCATGTGCAGGGTTTAGGGGGTGCATAGATGGTTGAGCGAGAACCTTGACGTACTTGTTCCCAATACTTTCGTTGCGTATATTGAGACTCTACAGACAAGGTAGGCAATGGTGCTTTTTGATGACTAGAATCGGCTTTTGGCTATGTTACGGCAGAACGTCAAGGCACGTTATTGCTCGTCATATCTGACACTTGCACTGCGTAAGTCACGTGAACGTTACCGAACATCGCAGGGTTTAGGAATTCAAGGTACGGCCTTACCCTAAGAACAGTAGGTGTTTGCTTCCGCAGGCAGGTTTTAAATGCCAAACGAACCGCCAAAGCCAGCGACAAACCAAAAAACAGTTGCCGAAGCCTTCCTCAACTGGCTCCAAACCACAGTTGATCCTTAACCGAGGGGTTGAAGCACCTAACTCTATCCCAGTCGTTGTAGATGCAGAGGCAGACTTGGAAGTTGAAACGAAAGCACCCGCAACGGTCGCACAAAACTGTCCAGTCCGTTCCGGGGGTGAATAGGTGCAGGGAAGATATTCCGGGTTATTGGTTTCAGATTGACTATGGACTAGGCAGGTGGGAGGATGAAGGAGTGTTACTTCGAGGGTAACTGGGGTTAGTGTCAGTGACGCTGCTTTCTTCGTGCTGCTGACCTAATAGTCATTGCGGCCGCAGCAACAACGAAGAAGCAGATTTCTTTGACCTTTGAGCTTCCTTGTTGCAGGAAGAGGAAGCAGCAAGACTCGCCGTCCCTGCCCCAAGGGTACCCAGGTCAAGAATCCAGCTTTTAACATCATCTTGATCTGTGTCGGCATTCCCTTGTTGTCGTCAGACTTGGGGTTTGGAGTTGTGCTCGTCCCGGCGAGTAGCACGGCAGGGTGAGCACGAATCTTGCAACCGAACCCTCAACGCAAGTTCCCGAAACCCTATCAAGTCGGCTGCTAAAGCCCTGCGGAGTCTTAAGAGGAACGATGTAGAGTACGTGGAAAGGTCTTCTTAAGGACAAGCTGCAGCCCGTGGGCCTGAACCTCAACAGCCCTGCCTGCGGAAAAACCCTACACGGTCCGATCATGGCTCGCACCCATCCCTAAGGTTTAGCGTTTGGGCTTTTGGGATGCTGGAGTTTGGTTGTTACTGTTGTAATTCTGGGAGGTCGCGGTTTTAGGTCTCTGCGCTGCCGCGACCTGCCCCAAGATACCCTCCTTTGGCATTTGGGGCTTTCCAGTTGATGGACAACACTTAAACTATGGAAGCTATTTGGTGTTATATTCTTCGCCATGGGTGATGCCGGTTTCTTCCGTCAGTAGCATGATTTGCAATCCTTGGTATTCGGGGCCTCCGTGGTCATGGACAGCGGACAGCATGTGACAGCACCGTAAACTCTTTACTGTGGATGATTTTCCGTCACGAGTGAGTATGGCCTGCGATACCGCGTATTTGGGGTCGAATGAAGTGAACTTCGGGGGGCTCCCGGCATCTTTCTTTTCACGAGCGAGTAGGGAACGAGCATGTGCTTCAGAACCTCGAAGTTCAGAACCTCTCAATGAGAGACTTCAGTAAGGACTAGGCATGTGGGAGGATGAAGGAGTGTTACTTCGAGGCTTGCTGGGGTTAGTTTCAGCGACACTGATTTCTTCGTGCTGCTCAAATTTGTTTTGTCCGTTATTAAAGAATTTGAGATCTTGGTACATGCTGCTTGCATCATGTAGATATCTCCATTATCGTTATCTTTCTGACAACACATGAGCATACTGACTATAATTCAGTTTTGCTGTATGACTTACAAATAGTTCATACATTTCATTTTTTGCCTCTGGACTTGACCTCAAAATTTGTATCTTAGCGAAACTGCTGTGTCTCGTTTGGGTTTGTGAGGTCCATCAGCCTTCTCTGGAAACCCCCGCATCTTTAACCTGAAAATGTTTCGTTTCTGGCGCCACTGGTGCCAGAAGCAGGCCTCCCAAGACGTGGGTTACGGAGGTGCACAGGGGAATTCCGGTGGTTTCGGAATGTCTTCGTGCGGAGCCTTGAAGGTCGGACACAGGGCTGACATTTGCAGCTCTTCAGAGGTCTGTTTAGGGTTTGGAGTCTGGCGTCTGGCATGTGGCATTGCTGAAGAAGTGGAACAAGATAGATCAAACTTGAGTTTCATGGCTTGACGTCGGGTTGGAGGGTCTTCGAGGCCTCATATCTGTTTCTGGGTGATCTGGGTGGGTTTGGCACCCGAAGCCCACGGAATGTGGTGATGACCCTCCCCTTCCACGTGCAAGTCGGAGCGGACACATTGGAACATAAGTACACGCAGTTGTCAATATGTGTTGGCATACAAGGATTGGCATACAAGGAGCAAGGACGAGATTGTGCATTCTAGTTCCATCACTTGCATAGGAGCTTTCAAGCTGTCAATGAGGTATCATAGATCGCAAGCTTAGTGTCTTTTCCCTTCATAAAGCCAGCAACCCTGCCTCTATATTATGAACTCAAACTTGCGCAACTTGCGCCAATGTGCGTGTCGAAATGCCTGAGATCTGTACTCTCATAGCTATAAGCTGGGATCAGTCTTGGCCGGCGCTGCGGGTCCTTTGCTCTTCAGTAATTATGTGGGGTCCTTATTATTTCGCAAAGGGATAGGCAGCCCAGCGATCCCAGCTTGCCAACTATCTTTATTAGCTGTTTGTGTTATGTGTAAAGTGGCCATGGCCCTCGACCTTGCAGGGTGGTTGTCACCCTTCGCGATGTGCTCAGTGCATTCTTTCTGTTTGGCGCGATGGTTCGTGATGCAATGATGCAGGCTCACCTGATTCTCGAATCGCGGCCGTCCTATTGTGATCGTCAGCTAATTCAGTGAGGTGGATGGTGCGCCAAAGCCGCGCTTCGCATCAGCCTGAGATCGGCAACGAAAACTGATGCACTTTGCTTTGCAGGCAAAGGGCACAGTTGCATGGGTGAGGTGAGGTTTGACCACCAAGTCACGCATCGAGCCACGGTAATGTCCGCCGGAAGACCGGCAAAACCCCTGGCTTCGGCTGTGTAGGGAGGCCCAGATTGCGGTTTGTTCTTCCAAAGGTCTCAGAATCATCAGGTTCCGAAAATAGGAGTCGGAAACAATATTTCCTTAAAGTCCCTGCTTAACTTACCACATTCCAAACCCCGTTCCGCCCGCAGCCGTGGCATCCTGCTTTCCCTGGCCTAAAGCTGTGCAGGGGAAAGGGCTTAAAGGGTTTAGGGTTGAGCCGTTTAGGGTGTAGGGTGCAGAGGGATTTCCACACGAGGATTGTGAAGGAGCCCTCGGATATTGTGGATTTAGAAATTAGGATCAATTCGTGTTCATTATTTTTCAGGCAGGTCGGGCTTTGCTGTTTGTGGCGCATGGTGATGCACGTATGCTAGTTGTCAGAATTTCCGAACGCGGTGTTCTTTGGGTTTCGAAATTTGTAATTGGGGGGAGCTCAAATGCTTACAAGTTCTTCGTTTGCAAAGGGCTTGTGATCATCAGCCAGACATCAGGGTAAGCAAACACAACCCGAAGCGGCCATGAGGCGGGCGACAGCTCTTCTTCGAGAAGGGGGCTCGGTGTTGTGTGAAATGAGGTTTGCTTTGCAGTTCCGTTTACATATATGAACCTGCCAATTTGTTGGATTTGTGCAAACGGTGGTTGTTCAGGTTCCAAGCAGCAAATTTACAGCCCAGGGTTTCCGGGTCTAGTGTCCCAGGTGCAGGAATTAAAGCCACAGTATGAAGACAAGACTAAGGAAGTTAAAGAAAGGTGGTTTCGATGAAGCCGGGGACAAAATTCTAAAGCGTGGGCTTCATGGTCCGGGTCAAGGCTCGCTGCCCCATTAGCCTGGAATGCTATTCTTTCAGGCTTTAAATTTAGGAACTTTAGAGCTCCGGGACTTCAGTCTTTGGAGCTCTCAGCTTTCCGGGGTTAAGGGTATTTTAGGCTTCAGGGATGAGGGTCTTAGGGTTCGTCAAAGCCGAATCCGTTTCATCCGTTAACCCCTTCACCCGAAAAGCTGCAAGCCCCAGCCCCAGGACCCTAAACCCAAAACCTGAAACTTAGAAAAGCTAAATCCTAAACCCGGGCCCTAAGTTTGCAGAAAAACTCAGGGTCGCTCCTCCCGCTGCCGAGCCTTGCTCCGAATGAGGCACAGCTTCAAGACCAGGGCTTGCCAGAATCCCATATCCGAGAAAATAGAAACATTTCGTGTATGTATTCAATATTCATAGTATAATTCTATAAGTATGTCATAAAATAAAGTTATTGGCCTGGATGGGGGCTGTAGTAGGATCTGAAACTCACAAGTCCATCAGCCTTAACTCTGGCAACCCTGGCATCTTTGACCTGGAGAGGTTTCGTTGCCGCTGCCGTGGCTGTCACCCTACGCGATGTGCTCAGTGCATTCTTTCTGTTTGGCGCATGGTTCGTGATGCATGCAATGAATCGCAGCCGTCCTATTGTGAGCGTCAGCTAATTCATTGAGGTGGGTGGGATGCCCCGGCCGCCGCGCGTGGCATCAGCCTGAGATCGGCAACGAAAACTGATGCACTTTGCTTTGCGGGCAAAGGGCACAGCTGCATGGGTGAGGTGAGCTTTGGCCACCAAGTCACGCGTCGAGCCCGGTAAGGTGCGCAAAAAAACAGGGAAAACCCCCGGCTACGGCTACGGACGTGTGGGGAGGCCCAGATTGCGGTTTGTTCTTCCAAAGGTCTCAGAACCAGAAGGTTCCTAAAATAGGAGTCGGAAACAATATTTGTTAAAGTCCCTGCTTAACTTACCACATCCCAAACCCCATTCCGCCCGCATCCGTGGCATCCTCGTTTTCCCTGGCCTTCTAAAGCTGCGCAGGGGACAAGAGTATGAGTCTATTCTGAAGCACGCAAGGGGTCAAGAGGCATTTAATACTGCGGTGCCAATCTGCGTATTGAAAAACATTTTCTATGATCCAGTTACCAAGCTCCTTGAATCATCAAGTACGGCATCAAGCTTAGATAAATTAGAAATTAGACTGGGGTAGTCAGCCCGAAATGATGAGCAACTCGGTAGAGCTAAACACACAGAATGCTTCAAGCCAGGCAAGCGTTGTATTTTCGAAAACACTTGGATACCCCAATCATCTGGATTCTCTTTGTGGGACCCCTGCCTCTACTCGAGTTCATGTAGTGCAGAAGCCCCGTACACGACATTACTAGGAGCTAGTGCGCAGGTCTCTTCCAATCTTGGTTTCGCTGCCATGCCAATGTTTTGGGGTTTCGGTTTGAGGGAAAACCGGATTTCGGGCTTAGTGGCTGACCTCTAAGGCATGCAGATTCCGTGGTGATTGAAGTTGGGTTTCGGTTGAGAGGTGTCGTGGGTGTTTGGATCTAGGGTTTTGGGGGATCACTGTGTGTGCTCTAAAGGCCCAAGGATAGGTTGGTCGTGGGCTATAGCATTCGTCGTGACTGCTGCTCTTGCTGTAGGTCTTGTGGCTTTCCTTTTTTAAGCATCGGGTTCGATTTGGGATGTGTCCATCTCTTTTACACGCAAGCTCGATTGCTACGTCCCCAAAACCTTGAGACGGCAAATGCACAACAATCACTTGTGACAGCATGTCTGCACTGTACATGGGCTGGCTCACAACATTTAGGCAGGACTGTTCTTTGCTTCAACTCCAGCTGTGCTAGCCTTTACGGTTCCTGCTTTAAAGCAAGATGAACGTCGTTTCTGTTCGCCTGGGGGCATTTCTGATTCTTCAGCCACTCAACATGATGCTTGCGGATCTTCACTCCACCCGTGAGCCGCGACTCGAAGTGCGGGGACTTGCGCTGCACCAGAAAAAACCTAAGCTCAAGAAGGCTCGAATCCTCACATTGCATTGCGTAATAGCTCAAGAGAGCTGGGACCAAGGCCTTCACAGAACGACAGAACAGGAACCGTTCCTGAACCACGCAACATAGAAATTGCGAAACTTAGATTCCACCCCAGCAGGTTGCCGCGGTCGTGCTTGCTTCTGGATTCGGGCCCGCTCGCAACTGCAACACATTGTTGGGAAAAGTCCGAGGTCTGCAACTGCAAGGGTTGGACAACGATATGTCATCCATAAGCAGGCGAAGACTTGCTGCTACTGGCTGGCGAAGTGCGCACAGGAAGCGTTTGTAAAATCCAAACTATTGCCAAAAGCACTTAAGGAGGGTCGTTAAGGCTCCTCGGGTTCTCGATGGCCTGTGTCAATCCAGATGCAAGCATGTTGCAGCTCTCCAGCAAGACTGTTTGTTCCTTGTCTGTGATCGTTGTTGTGACGAGGCTTGTTTGACGTCTTTTCATATACATGCTGTGCTTGTTGCTCCCTGCAATACTCGATGATGATGTGGGCATTAGCTGCAAGCTTCGGATCAGGATTTGCAAGAAGGATACTGTCAGTCACTCAGACGACAAAGATAAACTTCCCAACATTACGAGCGAAACAACAAGGAGGCTTACTTGGGATTCGCGGGCGGATGCTTGAGTTGCTGCTGATCCAAGCAAGGAAACAGAATAATTGTTGGCAGTTGTGTCATCGCAGTAAACTTGCCAGGAGCACCCTATAACAACAAGGCTTGCCGTACGATAAAGGGATGGCCCTAGCATCACGCATCCGGGGAATTGTTGACCGCGCTACATCACCATCGGCATCCTCATCGTCGTGCCCTCATTATCATTCCCATAGTCTGATGCGTGGTGATCAGCCGTGTTCAGTCTGAGAGCTGTGTGGTTCGTTGTTTTTTGCATCAGCCTCTCGGCTCATGGAGGATATTGAACCTTTCATATCCGTAGCGAGCAGCCGATCGCGGGGTGGGCAGCAGAAATCCCATAGGCCAGGCTCAGAGTGAGCCCAATGACCAAGAGTCAAGACATTCACATTTCTCCTTTTGCTTGATCCATGCCCTGAGCATGAAGTGCGATGCATGAGTTGCGATGTGTATAACCAGTGACAGGTGCTTACCACGCTCGCTGCACCGGAGAGACTTGCCAGGACTGCAGCCGTTTCAGCAATTTAGGCGTGTTTTCACGTCCTCGGCCGGAGCTAGTTTGGTGTAGTCAGTTACTAGCTATACATCTTCTCGTCCTCAAGCTCTTCTTCTTGTTCTTCTTCCTGTCACATGCTGCAGTTTCGGTGGAGTCTGCGAATGACGATGCACGATGACGATGACCCCTCTGCATGTTCAGTTGAAGGGATGCCGGCGACTCCGCCCTCCCAGCAGCAACAAGTGAGACACTTGTCCATCCCGCTTGCAGTATCTTCTTCGAGTGCATGCTTGCCCCAGCCCCAGTCTTTCACGTTGGCTCTGTCGACTTCTCTTACCTGCATTATGGCATTGCTTGTGGCACTTGCAAGGAGCCTTTTGAGCCGATGCGAGGTGCCTCGCAGCTCAGGAGGCCCGTTTCCAAGGCTTTCAGGTCGACGTTTGCATGGTGTATACTGCGCACTTCTACACTCCTGTCTTGGAGTCTTGCACCGAGATAGAGGCTAGACTCTGACAGCGGCTTCGTGAAAGAGCAGGGGAAGTTTTCGGGGCATTTGCAGGTCATGATCACTTCGTTGACAGATCGGACGTCAGAGAAACCTTCAGGAGACTTTGCATGCTCCAATGTAAGAATGCATTGCCACACTGCGGCGGCACTAAGTGATGGGTTTGCCACCTGCCCCTTTTGTCGCAGAACCATCGTCATAGGAAGACACTGGACTCGCTTCATCTTGCCTTTGGACATCTTTGGACTCTTGATGTGTGTTGGCTGTCAGGTTCGCTCTATGTGCTCCCCTCTGTGCTATAGCATTTCAGGCCCGGGGAGTGGCATCAGACTTATGACGCGTACTTGCGGCGGCGTGCCATATTCGCCCAACGGTCCTTCACGCAGCTCCGCTGGAGCCAAACACTGAATTTAGTTTCAGAGCCGTGGAGGATTGATTGGGACCTTCGTCGATGAAAAAGAAGCAACTGGGTCGGCTTAAGAAGGATCACCTCGAGCCTCAAGCTATCGCGTTCTTTGTCACCCATCTTCGAGCCCCAGGTAGCCCGAAGACTCGCATCAGCAATGTGGCAGGTCAACCACAAGGTTTCAGAAAAGTGACGGCCTTAATTGTCTGGCAACCTCTTGGATGCCCACAGATGTTTAAAGTGTAGAGGTGTCTTCAGGCTCGCAGGGTGCGCAAAGTCTGTCTGCTGTTGCGGAAGTCGGCGGATTGAAGAACCAAAACACCAACGGACGTTCCAGGCTGGAGCCCCTGGATACCTTCCCAGAACGGCGCTCGGAGATTTGTTTGGTTGCGCTGGGGCTCTTTGGGGCAAGGCTGGAGTAGCAAAGGACTGAGGCTTCGGGAAGAGCTTGGCAGGCTATGGAGAGTCTACCGATGTCAGTGAGCAGTTGGCAACACATTCGCACGGCACGTCCCAACGTAATCTAGAACCCGGCCCAAAATCCAGAGCCTAAAGCCGAAGTCCGCATCCTGAGGAAATCTCCACGAGTGTAAAAACTGTCGAAGACGTTGAACGTGGAAATCAGCAGAGGTAAACAGCAGCCAGCTGCTGGACCCTGCACTCCAAGGCGCTGGCTTCGGGGTTCCGGCAAATATGCTGGGTGTCTACTGTGAACTACCGTAAACTCTTCAGTCTTCAGAGACTCCGTGGACAGGACCGGACAAGGATCTGAAAATGGTTTTCGCAAGCCCTCGTCTAACTCTCGTTCGAGCCCTCGACTTCCTGAAGCTTTGTGTGCCCCGGCCAGGTTCCATAGCAGCAGCGCTGGAGACCATAGCAGAGGCACGGGAAGATGCTACCAGCCCTCAGCACCCCGAGCAAAGAAGCTGATCCGTGAGCACCCACGGCTACTGTAAATAGTTTCCGACTTGAGCCGAGTCCATTATTGACTTGCGGCCGTCCCTTTGCAGAGTACGGGCTTCAGATGGTTCCAGGCCCCGGGATAACGCACAAACGGCTTGCAAAACAACGCGGCTTACAAACTGTGCACAGCAGGCAGGAACACTTCGTGCAAGGGAGCCTGCCCATACATCACTCAAGCATATAACTATACAACATACAATATGCACATACATATGCGAACTATGTTTATGCCAATCTGTTCAATTGCCATAGGCTGATGTACTTTGGGTGGTGCCTTTGCTCACTTGTGAAATCTTGATGGCCGAAGGGTTCTTTTCTTTCCAAACGCCCGCGAGAGCTGAGAAGAGGCAAACGACACTCACCCCATAGTCTGTGGACAACTGAAGCCTAAAATCTCCGGTTTCGCAGCTGTGTGCGTGCAAGCAGGTAGGGCGTAGCATTTGAGCACAAAACGTAGATGTTTGGCTCGGTTGGGCGAGGGTGTACCATGAGCTTTCGGCGTTGCTTGAAACTTCGGAACCTTGACCTCGCGACCTGTGGTGGCTTCGCAAGGACGAGCGGATTTTGGATAGTGAGAGAACAGCAGGACACCCAGGACATGGGCGAAGTTGTTCACTCACTTGTAAAGCCGTGTATCATTAGTTGCAGTCCATGCTGATGGTGGTGTGCGTGACCTGGCTACAGTGTAGAGAGAATTTAGTGAGAACCGATTTGCTTGCCACCAGACCGAGCTCCGGCAATGCCAACATATCGGGCAGGGCAGAACTGTCGAGCAAGAGTTGAAGTTTGCCTGAGGTTTTCATGCAGGACGGCCTGGTGCTGTCCAAGGAGAAGGTGATGACCGGCAAGGTTTCTTGGGCACACTTGGGCATGCTTGGGGTCACATATGGTCACATCTGGAATCGTGAAACATGCATCTCTGTGACATGCTGTTACATGACCTTCTGTGTGAAAGGCACCTCTGGATCAGGAAAGTTCAAAAACTAGACTCAAAATACTTGCGTCGTCTGCTGGCGCTCGGCCGGTACGAAGTGGATGTTGCGCTTGTCAAGAGGTGCAGGTTACTCGGCATTGCCGGAGAGTAAAGTCAAAGCCCGAGGCTGCAGAGCGTCTGCCTGCGCTACACTCGCCCTGGGAGCTGGTCTCGGAGGTTCGAGCGGGTCGTCGCAGGCATTCCTTCGGAAGAATGTCTACTCCGGTTCGTGTGAACTTCAGAGGCACAGCGATGTAACCACAGGCCTCACCAACAGCACTTGTATCTATCGACGCAGGTCGAGCTTGTTCGTTCGTTACAGTGTCCTTGTTTTTATTTCGCTTTGCGACATCATAGCAGCAGCCTGGCTCCTCAGCAGTGGGTTCCGTATGGTTGCGTTTCTGGCTTTCGGGATAGCTCGGGCTACTTGCGGCGGGCATAGCAGGCAGTGGTAGGCTTGGGAGGGAAGCATGAAGTCTGCGGTTTGAAGCTGGCGAGAGCCCGGTACATCGCATTCAGGACAAGCCTAGATTCGTGTCTTTTGCATGTGGTCTCCCTCAGATGTGTGGTCTCCTCGCACTTCCGACCCTCGTTTGTTGTCCGGAGCTCTGAATTCACAATGACAGTAGCCTTTTTTGCAAGATAATATATAGTTGCTTGTATTGCCGGCAATCCAGCAGCCTGGAGAGCTAGATCTTGGGCAGCTTCCTAATCTGCAGCAAGACAGGAGCTTGTCACACGGCGGTTTGGAGTCAATTCCTCCTCAGCACGTGGCCTCAGGCGGCTGCACTGTCTTGACTGTGTTTGCTACATTTCGGTGCAATCATTGACAGCAAACTATGAGCTTCATCCATTTGCACACTTGAGGTTTGATGCAACCGTTTTTGGATGGTGCTAGGTTTTCCGTGGCATTGGCCGCGAATGCGGGGATCAGTGCTGCTAGTTTAGAGTGGCTTTGCCGTGGCTGTTTGTTGATTTACCCCCAGCATGGTTTCCGCTCGCTCAGTATTTCATTTTCCTCACTGACGACCGCAGATGGTTCCCAATCTAACACCGCCAAAACCTTGTTTCGGAATTTCTGCTCGCCTTCTGTGTTTGTCGCGTTTACTTCTGTGCAGTTTTTGCTTGTGGTGCCGCTGCTTTTGTACCGTGGGTTCACCTTGTTGTTCCTTCCTTTTGTTTGTATTCTCTTGCGATTCCGTGTTGAATTCACATCGGCATTGCTCTTCCGAACATGTTTGTTCTGCCGTTTGGTTGCATGTCTATCAGGTTAGCCGGTGAGCTCACGATTGCGTTTTCAAGTGTTCGTACATTTTCGTATGTCTAAGTCCAAACAGCCGCAGACGTCCGCATGGCAAGATAGAGGTAACGGCAGACTCAGCTGCTCACCTGCTCCAGGGCCCTTCTTGGTGAGGCGGTGGCTGCAGAGGCCACCTCTCGGGGCCTCTTCCTTCCCAGCCTCGCATCGACTCGATAAGAGCCTGAAGCCTGCAGGAATCATGCGCGGCTGCAACGGCATAATTATGTGCAATGTTCTTTGCTTCTGCCGGGTCCACGTCAAGCGTGGGCTTCTATTACCAGTAGTTTCCTCCAAGCGCCGCTCTACGACTTCTTTTCCAACAGTCTTCCGTCCCGGACCTCACCAAGGGCATAAGCGGCTTCCTACTCTTCTTTTTACCCGGGTCGACTCGAGCTTGCCCGTATGATGCTCCAATGCGCAGGCGACCATGTCAGATTGGCAGCATCTTGGTCTTTGTGCTTTAGGACCGTCAGAGAGACCAATAGTTGGGGCTGTGGATGTTTATCTCAAACCATTCCGGCAAGTTTGCGCAGAGTGTTCGTAGCTGCGGTTGCCTGGGTGTACGCAGTCCACTGCTCAGATTCAAACTCACGAACACATAAGGGTCGAGTTTTAAAGTTATGCTTCTGAGCAGCGCGTATTACTTTCATCTGTAAGTATAGCTGTTGCACTCCGGAGGCACGCAGAGGCCCATGTGGCAAGCAACTTCGCGATGAGCAAGATCTCGATCTCCAAAGCCTGGAGCATCTCTAGCCGAAGTCATCACGTGAAGATCCTGTACTACTTCCGGTCACTGGCAACTTAAATCTGGGTGCATTCGGCCCATCTTGCGAAGCCCAGCACAGAGTCCCTGCACATGCCGGCATACCCTATGGGCTGTGGCAGTGGCGAAGGCCCAGTGCGCACACTCTGCAAGTACAAGCCTTGTACTTCGGTTTCCAGGTGCAGCCCACAGCCCACAACTCGTAGTTACACGGCGTCCATTTGCGAAGACGCCAGAGTCAACTCCAATTCAAGGCACCTTGCTTTTGCCATCGCAGCCCTTGCGCACGGCCCTCAAGGCTTCAAGGTTGCTAACTCCTTCGACAGATCTGCTCTTCTTCGAGGTTTCTGGAAAGTTGGAGCAGACTTTCGGCTGTATGGTCGCCGTGGTCGCTAGCCGTTTTGTTGTTTGTTAGTCCGAGCTGGCACTTGAGAGTTCTCCGAGGTGCCTTACTTGAAAGGTTTGAGTGCTGTTCGTGATTTGTTCTTTCGTGATTTTCGCGATGACTGCAAGCTTAGGAGTTCAGGAGGAAGATGTGGTCTCTCCAACTTTAGCCTTGTTCGAAGTAAACCTGCTTGCGAGTGCAGCTTGAAGATACTGTCATGCTAGGCTAACGCTTAGAGATACTGCTGTGTGCAGGAACAAGTTGGGATTCGGGACCCCCGACCGACCAGCAAAGTGCTGCCGAGACGTCCTGTTGATACGATGGCCTGACTTTTTATGCTCCGGCAGATTAGCACTGCTGCCATTCGGGCTCTAGCTTCGTAGTGACCGGGATGGACTTGGCTTCGTTTCGAACACTGTCATCCTGGACCCAGACGAGGGTCCCAACCTACTCAAGTTCTCAGAGTCTGCTGAATGAACAACATATCAGTCTATCAGTGAAGTTTTTCATGAAAGTGCAACTGAATGCCAACATCTCACAGCGTGCCAAGGCACCTCACTCAAAGTGCGATCCGGCCGCTGTTTATCCCCGCAGAGTGCCGCCGTTCGAAAGCCATGGCCCGCACGACGGCTCCCGCTCTCACGGTCCTGCAGCGCCGGGCTGCAGAGCGCAGCTACCCGCATCTCGGCAGAACTCGGTGCGATTTGGGGTTTGCAGCGCATCAATCAGGGCTGAGCAGCAGAGGTTCTTTGCACTTTTCCGGGCTTTCGACAGAGTTAGTCAGACAGTGTGCAGTCAGCACAGGCACAACATAGCCACTAACAGAACATCATGCATGGGATGCTTGACGCCGTCGGCCTATGAGGGCCTTGAGCGACTGAATCCTTGTTCGAGCGGGTAGGCACGACACCGAATCGCTTTGGTTGAGGCCGGTCCCAGCCCATTGTGTTGTAACCGGTGGCAGCGGTTTTGTCGGCCAGCGCTTAGCATCCGATCTGCGATTTGCGGCTTCATGCTGCACCTTTCAAGTTATGGATTGGGAAGAAGGAGTAGTTTGAAGCTCTCATAGGATGGACTTCGGTGCTCGTGGGTTCTCGGTTTCATGGCTGATGCTGATAGCATGGTAATTTCTCGGGTGTAATCGTTCAGAATTTGCGTCAGAGAATCTTCATGTGACACAGAGGTGGGCTAGCAGTCCGGCATAGCGAAAATCTGAGTCACGAGTGAAGTCTTCAGTCTCAGATTCTGCTACGTACCCGTCTCACACGTTCAGCCTGACCATTTGTTGCTGAAGCACCTTTGTCTATACATTTGGCGATTCGGGTTCAATGTTGGATTTTGTAGTCAGAGTCTCAGATCAACAATACCGGTGGGTTCATGACGGTTCATGGTTCAGACATTCGCAAAGCCTGTCACTCCGGCAACGGACCTCAGCATTGATCATTTTGACGAAGATGCTTATCGTGAAGTGAACTTGATTTATGTACCACAAATGGCAATCGGCGATGCTCCACCGGCAAGGACCTTGAGCTCAATTTATGAAGTCAAGCAGTATAAAGGGCCAAAACAGAAAGTTCCCTGCATGGGGTTGAGGTAGAGATGTTGGTGGAGCGAGGGGCGCAGCGAGTCGTGTCTTTCGACATTCTGCCCCAGCCGCCCAGCGCCTGGCAGGACTTTCGGACTTGACATTCACGTTTCCAAAACCTTTCAAGGCCAAGCAGCCGCACCGCAGCCCCGCTTCCCCGATGGAATAGACATGCTTCACTGCCTGTTGCAGGACTCGCGCATTGCCGTAGCCCCAGGGGACCGTCTTGTTTTGAGTTTGTCCCGAACTTGTGGCCGGGACAGCCCTGGTCGACCCTTGACTTGTTCGTTGCCTACCCAGCATGCCGATCATGCAGTCCCGGTCTTGGTTTTGGATTTTTCCGGGAGCTCCTCCGCATTCTGGCGAGGATCAACCAACCCCATTTCAGAAATGCTTTCTGTCGTTGCGGGGTGCACATTCTGCACATCCAATATGTCGTGTTTCTTCTCGGATGAGTTGTGGCTTTAGTTCCATGACATACTTGTGCTGCATGGTGCCGTTGGCAATATGGCAATTCGCAAGAAGTGCTCAGTGCAAGCAACATTTTCAGATTATTTGCTACATCATGTCTTTACGAGACCACTTGCAGAGGTCTACATGCAGGGCGACCTTCGCCGCCGTGCAGATGTGGACTGCACTTTAATCGGGGAAGTGAGCGGAAGTGGATGTGGAGCTGGGAATTGTAGAGCTTCCTGCTTGTCTGGGTTGGGGTTCTTAACCTGCCCGCTTGCAGGACCGTGCCGTGGCCGGAGCTGACTGTGTCTGGCATGCCGTGCGGCTCAGAACAGCTAGCTCAACAAAAGGGCACGAAAAGCTTCCAGGACTCAAGCTTGAGCTGTTGCGAGGTTTTGTTTATTGAAGAAGCATTCGGGTTTGAAGCAGGGAGTTGTGCTGCCCGGGATTCGTCAAGGTCGGTGCTGCTGTCGGGCCCTTTCACCCGAGCGAGCTCTACGAGGACTTCCTCCGTTGCGAAACCCTTTTGGGCCCCAGGAACTAGGCTCCCCCCTGCCACGATGGCAGATTGCCCTGAGATCGCCATGTGATCATGTTGGGCTGAAGCAGGGATCATATCCATGAATTTATGCTGAGGAGAAGCCGTCTTCTGAGTCTCACGCGGACTCGGGGCGGGGCTGTAAATGCGAAGAGGTTCCCGTCCAGCCACACGACCAAAGCAACGTTCTGTATTGAAGTTGAGCACACAGACTCAGGTCTACCGAGGCATTAGAGGCAGCCAGTTTTCTCCGGATTTGGGATCTGCAGTCTGCAACCATTCAAACGAATAAACAACTAGACTTGCAGCTTGTGGTGGAATGAGGACGTCAACGTCGGCGGCTGTCGCCATGTGGTTGAGGCCGAGAGTGTCTTGCTTTTGATCAAGGCTGATGAAGACACTGCCATGGGTTTGTCGGAGTGGCCGAACACTGATTTCCGGCTTGGCATGTTGTGGCTTAGGTGAGCGAGCTATTCATTGAGTTGTCGCCAGGCGTGCCTTGCTGCCGGAGTCGGCAAACTCGTCATGTGCCTTGACAGAAATTGTAGCTTGTGGTATGTAGCTCATGGCTGCGCCGAGGCTGATACGAGAGGAAATGGAGGAACGTGCTGGTGTGTGTGTGTGAGAGGCAAAACAGTTTTCATAGCTCGAGCAAGTCATGCTGTCGCCGAACAATGCGACGTGCGCGTACCGGAGCTCTTTGACGGTTCCTTGAGCAGCGTTGGTGGTCGTAGATGACTACACGAACTGAAAATTTGTCCCTTCCAGGTCTTCCTCGCCGTCAACCCGCTTCGATGGCTCAGACATTGATGGGCCACTGGTCTGGAGATTGGAATAAACAGGGTTAACACCGCTCGAGTTGTCGTGTGGGGGAAGGGACTTCGTAAACCCTTATGGAGCAAAGTTGAGCCTTGTCAGTACGCGTTGATCGCATGTAAGAAGAAAGCCAGAGCATCACACGCCGGCGTGTCTATGTAAGGACAGAACACAGTGCGCGCATTTGCATTAAGCTCCCTTGCTGTCATGCTGTCCCGATACATGGGGACCGTGGAGGTCGCCGGCCGCAAGTCTCACGGACTCAAACCCTCGCTCAACGACTCCTCTGGTGGAGCCATGATTGAAACTTCGAGATCGCGAGCCGCGAAGCATTCTGCACCCAAGGCTCACGGAACTGGAGCTGCCAAAGTTGCCGCAGATGCCCAGCTGCACCTAGCCAATTACAGTGTAAATGCTCAAAGCTAGAAAGTCATGGACATGGTCGGAGAGCAGGTGTTGGCACGAGGCTGTCAAGCTGCAGTGGCACAAGCACGGTTTGGTGTCCAGATGGAGTAAAAAGCAAGCCGTCGATGGTCCTGCATGGAGCTGAACGAGGTGTAGTGCACAAAGCCTGACGCTGAGTTCAGAGTGTTACTTTTAGCATACATTCGCCTGCAATCTACATCTTGAATTTGGAGCTCTTAGCCGATCGCTCGAAAAGTCGAAACCGGACATGGGTCTCAGGTACATGGGGCCGACAGAAAATCATGTCACTGAGGAAGTCGTACTTGCAGGAGTACGCAGAGACGAAAGCCAAAGGCAGGTCGTGGCGTGCATTCAGCAATTTTGCAGCTCCATATGAAGCCATTCGATAAATTGCGGGCAGTCTTGTTACAGCTGTGCATCCTGATGAAGCTAGTCGTCAGTGTTGCCCCGGCTGCACAGGGTTGTGTTTGCACAGAGACGATGTTTCTAGACGGGAATCAACACCCTGATCACGATCTAGCTATTCAGAACAACTGCTCAGAGATGCAATACAAATCCAGTCGGTTGCCAAACCGCAGACACTTTCGCAGGGGAGCTGGTGATTACCCAGGCCTGCTGCGAGTTGCTTGGCTTGAACGAGGCTACCGTTATCTTGAAGATCTCCCAGGTCATCGAGGTTTGGCAACTCGCAATGTTCTTGATAGACTTCGATCAGACCCCCCACTCAACAGTTTCAGGCTTGCAGGGTGAAGGACCTGGCGATAGCTCGCTTACAGTGGTGACAAAGACAACGAGCTACTTCAAATTATCAAGGCACCGAGATGATCATATGACTGGGGCAGCTGCGCAATTTCTTTTTTGTTTCCAACACTGCAGCATCATCAATTTTCTGGTCCTTGTCGCACAACCTTGGCATCCTACACTTGCATCTCAGGAACCTAAAGACAGGGTGAGATCCGTCCAACCGGGTAGCTTTTTGACCAGCCACACTTTTCAATGCGCAACCTCCATCGTTCCGGCATGCCCAGCACCATGCCCAAAGACAGGAAACTGCTGACGGTGGCCATCGCACCCCATCAGGCAGCGCAGTGCTGTGAACGCTGTTGCTTTCCATCCTGTATTGATTTCAGGCGGCTGAGAGCATTCGAGCAGTGTTGAACTTCTCTGTTTTGCATCCGCAGAAAGCCCGAACCACAATCGAGCTTAGGAGTGCGCCCCAAGCCCGGAAAATGCGATTCGCACTGCCCGCAACCTGCATCATGACAGCGTCCCGATACCCATCGACGCCCTCTTGAGGCCCCAAGTCTTCGAGTTTCGCATTTTCAATAGGGCGTATAGAGCCCAAATCCCAACTATGCCTATGCCTGAGCTGCACACTTTGATGTCTCGTGTTTTCTCGAAGGTCTACGGGCCGCGGGATACGCTCTGGACGCCCAACATCATGGAGACAGCTGCGACAGGCATCATGAAGCCGGGGCAGGTTGCACGACAGAGCACATTCTGACCGGAGAGATTTTGATTGCCGAGGTTTCAAGAATAGGTTGCACAAAATTTCGATCTGTCGCTATCTCCATGCGATAAGGAGCAGGGTACCGTGTCGGAAGCTTGCGAAAAGCCTTGAGCATGCGGTCATCTCCAGCAGTTCCAAGCCCGAAGGCAAGCTCCGCGTGTTTGGCAACGGCTGCACGATTGCACATTAATTGCCGAATGTGGCCGCAGGAGTTCTTGTGAGAAACATGGCAGGGTGCCATGAGGCAGTAGTGTTGCGTTCCTGTATTGGTCAAGAAGAGTCGGAAACCAAGCTCGAAATCCAATTACACGTGCAGCCCCGTATATAACCGGGCACTGCCTCCTCCTCCTCCTCTTGCGGCCTTAGTTTCGCTTTTGCAGCATCGTTTTGATGCGCTAGACGTTGAGATTGGGTCAGGTGTTCAAACCGTAAACTCGTGGCCTGCCTTTCAAGCCTGTAGCCTCATACTGCCGTTGTCTCTGCAGCTCCACCCAGGGAAGAACCGGGCCTGCTTCACCTACGTGGACAACTACTGCCACGGGTTAATCTTGGGGGAGCGCGCCCTGAAGGAGGCCCCGGCGAGTCTCATGCATGGCAAATCTAAAGAGAAAAGTCCTGGCCATCCCAAGTGGCCCGGTTTCGCATTCGCCACATGCAGTTTTCTTCGCACGGTGCATAAGCTTGGAATCCTGGACGAACCTTTGCTTTTCCTGATGCCCTTGTCAGGGTTCTTCTGCAGGTTGTCATGGGATGCAAAACACTGTGAGCAGATGTCAGAGAGATCAATGTCCTTCCGTTTTTGATGGCGGCGGTTGAACATAGCAATTTTTTGGCTGCTTAGGCATGCGCCGGGCATTTAAGTATACATATATATATATATCTTTGTATATATATATATATGAGCCCGAGGCCTTTCGGGTCTATTTAGCTAGCCTTGTATATATACAATATAAAACCCCTAGCTAAATCCTACATATATATGTTGTGTATTGCACAGACATAACACCGGAAAGTTTGGGACACATCTGCAGATATAACTGAATAGGGAATTTCTGCATATAGTGGAGGATTAGCTTCTAGGTCAGCATGCATACATGATGTATGTATGACCCCATATGTCAATCCGATAACTGTCACCATCTCATGGATAGAACTTCCATGCATTTCGAACTTTCAGCTTGGTGATCTTGTAATACATGGAACATCGATACAAATCGGTAACTTGATTTGGTGGCCGACATCCACGAAGATCTGGGTTCTCTATAAGAAATAAGATAAAAGATCCTTCATGGGTTTCTATACGGTCTCTATATAGAGGATCTACAAAGTTTCTGTATGGAATCTATAGAACTCTCGATAAGGGCCCCATATGAGGGATCTACAAGGGGTTTCTAAGGGGTTTCTTTGTAATGGATGTATACGGTTTCTATAAGGAATATAAATAAACAGGTTTACTATAAGGGCTCCATATGAGGGATCCATAATGGGTTTCTAGAAAGTCTCTCTGTAAGGGATCTATAGTTCTTCTATGTAATGGGTTTCTATAAGGTCTCTACATAGAGGATCTATAAGATTTCTATGATGAATCTGTAAGTGTTTCTACAAGGACTCCATATGAGGGATCTAGACGGGGCTTCTATGTGGTTTCTAGAAGGGGGGATCTATAAACTTCCATAAGGAGTATATAAAAGTTGTCTATGAAGGCTCCATGTAAGGGAATTTTTCAATGTTTTTTTATACAGAACTCCGTTTGTATAAGGGGTTTCTATACGTCTCTACATAGGGGATCTATACAGTTTCTATAAGAATATATAAAGGCTGTCTATGAGGGCTCCATGTAAGGGATCTTTAGGGAGCTTCCATAAGTTTCTACGATGGGACTTTGCAAGGCTTGTATAATGAATCCATAAGGATTTTCCACAAGGGCTCCACATAAAGGGTCTATACGGGATCTCTATAAGGTCTCTATAGGGAATTCATAGGGTTTCTCAAAATCACAAATCGCAAAGGGTATCCCCGTAAAGGTTTTGTAAAGACTCTAATCCCTGAATCACATATCGACCCTCTCCCCTCNCCCCACCTCCCCCCTCCTTTCTCGACAACCCGGATAAATATTTAAATATTCCTTATCGAAAATTTGTATATCCCCTGTGTAGAAACCGTGTGGAGAATCCTGAAAGATCCCTATTTATACCCCTTATACAAAACTTTGGATTCCTTGAAGAAACCTTATAATCCCCTATACAGAGACCTTATAGAAACCCCTGATACATCCCTTATAGAACTCTCCTATAGCTTCCGTTCCGAAACCGTGTGGGTTCCCAAGACATCGGCCTTATGAAACACCTTGAATCGCAAAATCATAGATCGCCAGGGGTATGCCGCTAAGGTTTTGTAAACCCTCAGAACCCACAGTCACAGATCGCAAGGGGTGTCTCCCTAAAGGTTTTTGCGTAAAATTGATTCCAAAATCATAAATCGCAAAGGGTGCCCCTCTAAGGTTTTGTAAAGACTCAGACCCCAGAATCATTTCGACCCTCTCCCCTCCCCTGTTCTTCCCTACCTTCCCATCCCTCTCCACTTCCCTCCCCTTCTCTCTTGTCACCTCCCNAGAATCATTTCGACCCTCTCCCCTCCCCTGTTCTTCCCTACCTTCCCATCCCTCTCCACTTCCCTCCCCTTCTCTCTTGTCACCTCCCCACCTCTCCTCTCCTTTCTCGACAACCCTGACTAATATGCCTTATAGCAAATTTGCGAGCGGACCTCGATGCCTCGTCCAATTCGTTGGTATCGCAATCTGAGCTTTGATGTACAATGTCATGAGCAATCATGTACATAAAGCAAGGGGTCACCTTGTGGACCTTGCTTAAAACAAGGAACAAGGTCTCGCTTCGCGAACCTTGTCTCCTGTAACATATGCTCCGNAATCATGTACATAAAGCAAGGGGTCACCTTGTGGACCTTGCTTAAAACAAGGAACAAGGTCTCGCTTCGCGAACCTTGTCTCCTGTAACATATGCTCCGCATGCAACGCAACTTTGGCTGCCTGCCTGTGCATACCCTGAAGGACAAGAGCTATCCCGAAGCATAGAGATCTCGATCCTGCTCGTGTTGCGAGAAAAAGGAGTCCGAGAGTGCCTGCGTGAGGGAGAGCCTGCGTCTCATCATCATCGTGGCTGTGTACCAAACAATACGTGGAAGGCAACCACAAGATCACATAAAGCTCGGGTGAGGAGAGCAACAACAACACCAAGTACGAGATACACGGTATCATCGGTACACCAACCTCACGCAGGTTATCAGCCGTAGGCTCTGCCTACACGTACATTCGGTACTTGCTCTACCACATCAACGATGAATTCTGGGTCGAGTCAAGATACGACATGGACCTTTGGCGGTG
>BGNK01001574.1:8081-26886 GCA_003297005.1 Symbiodinium sp. clade A Y106
CTGGCCTTGCATGATGAGAAAGACATTCACGACGGTCATATGAGGAATGCCGTTGATTCATTCTTACTCAGCTCACGCTGATGCAGGCCTTTGCACCGGCTTGAAGAATCCGCGACCCCGGTTGAAAGTGTGACGTGTGCCATGTGTACGATCTGCCGTCCAATGTTGCACCCAGAGTCACCGTGGGGTCCTGGAATTTCATGGCCTTCCGTTGCTACGGGCTGCAAAGAGCGTAGTGCCAACAGCTTCGCCGTGGCCATGCTCTTGGTCCAGTGAGCTTCTTGGCTTGGCTGGTGTCTTCGCATGAGATAGCCATTGAACTTGTGGTTGGTTTGTGAGTGCTGTTGGCCTTGCATATGAGAAAGATGTTTCACGATTGTTGTTGTGAGGGGTTGTTGATCTGTGCTGCTGGCCTTGCATGATGAGAAAGACATTCACGACGGTCATATGAGGAATGCCGTTGATTCATTCTTACTCAGCTCACGCTNCTGGCCTTGCATGATGAGAAAGACATTCACGACGGTCATATGAGGAATGCCGTTGATTCATTCTTACTCAGCTCACGCTGATGCAGGCCTTTGCACCGGCTTGAAGAATCCGCGACCCCAGTTGAAAGTGTGACATGTGCCAGGTGTACCATTTGCCTTTCCATGTTGCACCCAGAGTCACCGTGGGGTCCTGGAATTTCATGGCCTTCCGGTGCTACGGGCTGCAAAGAGCGTAGTGCCAACAGCTTCGCTGTNTGTGGCCATGCTCTTGATCCAGTGAGCTTCTTGTGAGCTTGGCTGGTGTCTTCGCATGAGATAGCCATTGAACTTGTGGTTGGTTTGTGAGTGCTGTTGGCCTTGCATATGAGAAAGATGTTTCACGATTGTTGTTGTGAGGGGCTGTTGATCCGTGTTGCTGGCCTTGCATGATGAGAATGACATTCACGACGGTCATGTGAGGAATGCCGTTGATTCATCCTTACTCAGCTCACGCTGATGTGGGCCGTCGCGCCGGCTTGGAGAATCCGTGACACAGATTGAAAGTGGTCCAGTGTGAGGTGTGCCAGGTGTACCATTTGCCTTTCCATGTTGCACCCAGAGTCACCCACCCCAGGACCTTAAAGTACCGGAAGGCCACGATGCCCGACGTTTCTCCGTAGTGCCAACAGCTTCGCTGTGGCCATGCTCTTGATCCAGTGAGCTTCTTGTGAGCTTGGCTGGTGTTTTCGCATCAGATAGCCGTTGAACTTGTGGTTGGTTTGTGAGTGCTGTTGGCCTTGCATATGAGAAAGATGTTTCACGATTGTTGTTGTGAGGGGCGGTTGGTCTGTGCTGCTGGCCTTGCATGATGAGAAAGACATTCACGACGGTCATATGAGGAATGCCGTTGATTCATCCTTTCTCAGCTNCGATTGTTGTTGTGAGGGGCGGTTGGTCTGTGCTGCTGGCCTTGCATGATGAGAAAGACATTCACGACGGTCATATGAGGAATGCCGTTGATTCATCCTTTCTCAGCTCACGCTGATGTACAGTGTGAGGTGTGCCAGGTGTTGCCTTTCAATGTTGCACGCAGAGTCACCGTGGGTTCCTGGACTTTCATGGTGTTCCGGTGCTTCGGGCCGCAATCATCGCCCTTGGTTCGAAATTCCTTACAGCCCACAGTCTCATGTGTATAGTCTCTATGGGCCTTCATCACTCATTACTTATGCCCTTACTGCAAGTTGCAGTCCCGAGGATGGAACAGCCTTGGGATCCTCTCTGGGCTTTGGAGTACCATACTTTAATACTTTGTTCCTTAAAGGAACCATTATGAAATGAAAAGGGTATACTTTTTTCTCCCTGGTTACTGAAAAGCCCAGCTCTTGACAGCTGTCCGACATGTCAAAGATCCTTCAGAATGCAGAGGAAGCCTTGGTATCTGATTCAAGATCCTGCCTTTTTAACCCTAACCTCCGAAACCTGACGTGCAAATTGCGAAACCTGCCTGACCGAAATCCTCAACTCAAAACCGCCCTGCAACCCTAAACCCTAAACCCCACAGGGCTTTGAGCCTCGATTCTAGTTACTAGTCTAGGACCCAGAGTGAGCCCTTAATTCCCTTTTTTAGGGCTCAGGTTCCATTATAACCCCCTTTAAGCCAAAAAGGGCACCCTTGTTATTCCTGGGTTACTCTTAGGTCCAGTAGTCATCAGGGCACCTATGCTAACTCAACCTGCCAAAACCCTACTTTCTTGCAGGGCCCCATTATCATAGGTCGGTTTTGGTAGTTTATTACTCCGTAAGTAACTGCACCAAGGCGAGCACGATGGGCTGCAGCTGATCCTCAAGGCGGAGAGCGTGTTCGGAAAAAGGTTCTGGGGTTTCCTTATCATGTTTGATATTTATAATATATAATATACCCCCAAACCCTATTCTAATTATTAAGGCCCTTGTATGTTTAAGGCTTTAGTTGGGTCGGTCGGGTTTTATGAACAGGATGTTGTGCTCTGGGTCTCAGGGTTTTGGACTGAGGGCTTTAACTGGCAGTTTCCGAGAATTAGTGGTACCTTATTCTGGGATCCCTATAATGAGGATCCTACTTGGGGTCCCCTATTTTCGGAAACTCCCAAATGGTTTAGCAGGGTTCCGTGCTTGTTTTCGGTGTGTTTTGGTTTAGGAGTGTGGGGCTTTCTAGGTCCAAGTTAGGATGGATGGTCTCAGTAGGTGTCCCATCCAGAAATTCGGGGTACTGCTGGGGTCAGAAAGTTCGCAGTGACTGTACCGAAATGTGCGTTCAAACCCTTTCAAGCCATTAGGCCGCCCCTACCGACTGCTTCCGTGGAAGCTCCGATATTTGTGCTTGAAGCTACCCTCGGGCTCAAAATTAGCCTGATTTGCCTTGGTAACGTCTTTGGGCCCTTCGTGGTTGTCTAGGATTAGCCCTCCTGCCAGGATGATTACACCCCACCCCCAAACCCTTTCCGAGAGAAACGAAAACTAGATGCAAAGACTAACTCCACAGAAGTTTGTAAGTTTCAGGTCCTGTCGCCCGGTGTGGCTTCCCAAGGCACCTGGCACATACTTGGGGTTCACTTTGTTTTTTCTCGTCCCACGGCCTTTAGATCCAAACTAGTAGTATTTCTCGAAGTTATGTCATTGTAGTAGAACCCTGACCAGGAAAGTTGTTAATTTTCGGTGTCTTCCCAGAAACATCGTATCAATGTTGGTGTTTAGGATTTAGGGCGCTCATGAAGTGGTCTAGTTTTTAATGTCGCATTCGCGATCCATGTATAGCTAGCTTACGGTGTACCTGCCTGCTCAAGGAATTGTTTATAGAAGGCCATACTAAGGAACCCCAGAAAGGTACTTGTGGGTTTTTCGGCTACAGGTATTGCTCATTCTAGATTGTTTGGGGTCTCTGGGCAGGGTAGGCCTCGTGGAATCCACAGGAGCCCGAATCCCAATTAACGAGAATCCTAACGTCCTCACTCGCCTAAACCCCAGAGCTAAAATCCTCGCATGACCCTAAACCCCAACAGAACCCTAGCCCCGTACCCGAAAGCCCAAAAGCCCTAAATCCATCCTGAACCTAAACCTTAAACTTCAACCCCGAAGCCCTAAGCCCTAAACCATAATTGCGGCTGCGAAGTTACGTCGAGACCCGGCCCTTCCGTCATCCTACAGAACCCCCCAAGGAAGCAAGACACCTTATGAATCATAGAGGGATCCTTGTGGTGATTCATAATTTTCTTGGAGTCCATGTCGCCATTAGAAACCCCAAACTCCAAACCCTAAGCCGTTGGAAACCCTAAACCCCGAAACCCCGAAACCCCGAAACCCAAGCCATTAACCTTGGGGGTTGGGATCCTCTTGGTTTCGGCTAAACTGGGCCGATTGCAAAGCGAAGTCAGAGCCCCTTTGAAGTCTCCAAGTCTCATGGGTCGTCCTTACCTTAACCTACCCAAAACCTACTTTTCTTGTAGGCTCCCTGTAAATTTCATATCAGGGTTTCTAAGAAGAACCCACAAAAAAGTGGGTTATGGTAGGTTAAGGTACGTTCTTCTGTAAAGACAAGGACCCTTTAGGATTAGGGTTCCTAGTATGGAGAATGGTTTTAGAAAAAATTCAGGCGCACTTCCTGGTAAGGTTGGGGGTGCTTGCCGTATGGCTGCTTTGTGGAGAGGTCGTTTTGGAGATGTTGTTGGACGATGAAGCAACTCTTGACCGATTTTACTTCAATATATTAAGGTTCACATGAAGAACCCTAATGAATGAAGACGCAAGGTTTCTTAAGTAGCTTCCTATAGTAGAAATGGAGTTTTTCCCAGAAGCCCTGGTGCCCTGGGTGAAGGCAAGCTAGACGGTGAAACCGACTCGGCAGAGAGCATGGCCGTTGCCGATGAGTTTAGGGCTTAGGGCTTAGGGTTTAGGGGGTTTAGGGTTTTAGGGTTTAGGGTTTAGGGATTGGCATTGCAGAAGCAGAACGCCCCCCCTTGGCAGACGTCAAGAGTGTGAAGAGTGAATCGTCCGCTGCACAGGGTGACTTGCGAAAGCTTCCACTCCAAAGCCCCTTAATTACGGAATATAAACCCTAAACCCTAAACCCTAAACCGCAATTTAAAGCAGGAGCCCTAAGTACGATTTAGGGTATGTTCCTTATTTAGGGACTTTTGGAGCGATGCGCGGTCCAAGGGCCGTAAGCCCTGAAGCCCTAAGCCCTACACCGAAATCCCTGAGCCCTGAACCCTGAACCGTTTGGAGGCCAGCTTTTGGTTCATGTAAGGGTTTAGGGTTTAGGTTGATGGTTTAGGGGTTTAGGGCGAAGGGTCAACTACGAATCAGAAGCAACATGTCTTACCTGGAAAGACTTCGTGTTTGTTATCTGTTGGGCCTAAGTACATACCGCTTGCTTGCCTGGACCTACACCACACATCCTTCTAACACGAATATATCCCTATGAAACCCACATAAAGCCCTCTGAGACCCGTATAGATGCTTTTGCGATAACCTTAATTGACCGCCCATGTACAGCCCTTGAAATTGAAGCCCTTCTAAAACTCGATAAAGCCTTATACCCCCTAAGGTTCCTGTCACTGCTACACCCTGAACCAGAAACTCCAAACCCTAGCCCTTAACCCAAGGCTCCGTACTCTGAGCTTTCTCCGGACGGTGTATGATTATTATGTACTTGGACCCTAAGCCCTAAACCCTAAACCCTAAACCCTGAACCCTAAACCCTGAACCCTGAACCCTGAACCCTGAACCCTAAACCCTAAACCCTAAACCCTAAACCCTGAACCCTAAACCCGAAACCCTGAACCCTGAACCCTAAACCCTAAACCCTGAACCCTAAACCCTAAACCCTAAACCCTGAACCCTGAACCCTGAACCCCAGGTGGTGATGTAGCTTCGGCGGGGACCCAATGGCTGCGTCGTGTTGGCTTTGGGGATCTCAGCTTTCAGGCTTTTGGGTCTTGGGTTTTAGGGTTTAGNCCCAGGTGGTGATGTAGCTTCGGCGGGGACCCAATGGCTGCGTCGTGTTGGCTTTGGGGATCTCAGCTTTCAGGCTTTTGGGTCTTGGGTTTTAGGGTTTAGGGGTTTAGGGTTTAGGGGTTTAGGGTTTAGGGTTAAGGGTTTAGGGGTATAGGGTTTGGGGTTTAGGGTTTAGGGGTTTAGGGGTTTAGGGGTTTAGGGTTTAGGGTTTAGGGGTTTAGGGTTTAGGGTTTTGGGATTTGAGGGTTCAGGCTTTTTGCGTTTTGGGGTCTAGGGCTGCAAAGTGAGTGTTTCACCGTTTACCGGCCTCTTTCCTCTGCCACTTCTGTCTCTTGCTGCCTCATCTCACGCCATGACTCAGCTTGAGATGTATGTTTCTGCAGCATCCAACCTAAATCGGAACATCTCAAAGCCTCAAATCCTATAACCTGGATCGCAAGCACGCACAAGATTTCGGAACCTAGTTGCAACAGCTAGGGGCGGTGGCGTGTCCGATGGAAAAGTAACAGGTTTGTTCCTTGAACATGTTCATGTCACGGATGCTGTTATTTACGGATCTGCATATGGGATCCCCTGTTGTTGGAAGCCCTCATTTACGACCACATCAGCACCAGTGACACAAAACAAACATTAAACCATGAATAATGCAAGGGCCCACGGGGGTGAATAATTTCACAATGGTATTCCCTGATAGTCCCTGTTCTAGTCCTTCTTGCATATGCCCCCAAGCTCGACTAACTGTTGGTGATCCAAGACGAACTATTCCCCTAAATCCCAAAATTTAGCCCAATAGACCTAAACCCTAAGCCGTAAAACCGATAATCAGGAATACCATGTAATATCATTCGCCCCACCACTCAGGTCTGCTTGGATCTTGTCGATCGGCTGATGTCACTGATCCGGACCCTACGCGAGACCTTCGACAAGGAGGGCCCTGAACCCTTTACCCTTTAGGGTTTAGGGTTTAGGGGTTTAGGGTTTAGGGTTTAGGGGTTTAGGGTTTAGGGCTTTAAACCCTAAACCCTTTACGTCCCTTTACCCTTGAAAACCTAACCCCTAAAGCCCTAAACCCTAACCCGTTTCGGTGCAGAGGTTACTTAGGGGAAGCTCGATCTTAGCCAGTGACTAGGTAGGCCTTCCGTTCATTTTATCTGTCCCCTTCTTGGCCTTAGGAGGATCTTATTTACGAGCATTTGTTCAGAGGCTTTAAAGGGCCACCTTGGCTGAGGTTCTAAGTACCTTAACCGGAGTTAGAAGTAAATATTGGTATAGATACCTTACGTGTTGACGGACCCTGCCCTACAAGGCTCCGGGTATCGGGGTTCAGGGTTGTCGGGCTTCGAACTTGGATCTTCGTGTTGTGCACCTTGAATTGAAAGCAAGGGTTTAGGCTTTGTCGCGTTTACAAAACCCTAAACCCTAAGCCCTAAACCCTATCGGGCTTCTAGGGGAGAGTTCTGAAAGCACAAGGGCCCGATTGAAATCCGGAGACTCTAAAGTCCCGAAGTCCTAAATCCAGACTCCTGCAAACCCTGGGTGTAGGGTCTAGGGTGTAGGGTCTAGGGTCTAGGGTCTATCCGCTTCAAAAGAGGGGCCACCACCCTTCGAGTCGGAATCCAGACATTTATGGTTTAGAAAGCTTAGGGTATTCAGCTACGTTACTACGGTTTGGGATGCAAGGTCCTATAGGGCTTTAGGGAATTATAGGGTTTCGGATAAAGCATGGTAAACCCCCAACACCGTTTCTTCGTAAACCCCTGCAGCACCCTCGAAAAAATTGTATACCCGCTTAAACAACATCTAATCCCAGCACAACCCTAAACCCTGAACCGCCACCTTAAACCCTAAACCCTAAACCGCCAGGACGATCTGGCTTCTATCCTCGACGATCTCCTCCGTGCGGTAGTGACACTGCGGGAGGCCGCTGACCCTAACTCCATAGCTTCCTGGGTTCCTTTAAGGGTTTAGGGTTCTAGAGTAGGGTTCCTTTAAGGGGTTCCTCTGGGGGTTCTTTTGGGGATTCAGTTTGGTGTTGTCAGTAAAACTTCCGGCAAGGTCTAAGTCGGCCACAGCAGTGTTCGGTTTGGGGAGGAGTGTATAGAGGTCGCAAGCCTTACTGGTCATATCCCCTTCTGGTCAATCTGGACTTGTTTATTGCTATAACATCTTCCAAAACCCCAGAGCCATAATGCAGAGGCCTCAATAATCAGAATAGGGTTTTTGGGGGTTCCTTATATTATAGTGATCGTATAATATTTCCCCCCAACCCTATGCTAATTATAAAGGCCCCTATATTAGCGGTATTTCATTTCAATTTCAAGATAGATCTCACAGGATCTTTCTTCCGATTTGTTGGTCAACGAAGCATAGGGGCTTTGATGTTTTGCAGTATGATTATTTGTTAGGGATCCTAAGTCTTTTGACAGTATAGTGGCAATATGGTGCAAGGCCCTCGCCACATCATTAAGGACCCTAAATGAGATGGTGATTTGGGATTCTGTCCTTGAAACCTTTTTGGCTGTGAGCTTAAGCTTACGCATTTCGCGTCAAGGGCGGTGCTATGATTTATGTACCTGAATTAAGGGTTCCTAAACCCTAAACCCTAAACCCTCCTGTACCTCTGTTGTGGACTTCAGCCTTGGTTGGGATCCTTTCTAGCAGTCATGTATATGCGAAAAGGCTTGTTATAGGTATATGGACCCTTTTGGCGAAGGTCGTGGGGGGTTTGGCGTTTAAGGCCATTCCTGAAGCAATCGGGGGGGTATGAAAGGAGACGGTAATGCCGACAAGCCGTCGTTAATTTCGGCGATTGCTTGAACAGGCGCGAAGGCAGAAGGGTAAAGCTAGTCAAACCCTAAACCCTAAACCCTCAGCTACGTTGTGCATGCCACGGTGATTCTTCCGTCACAGAAGAACTCGAAATTCTTGGAGCCGGAAGCCTCAAGACATCGCAAAAAACAACGCATATGTAATACAATGAGGGGCCTTAGTAAGCAGAAAAGGTTTAGGAAGGAATGATGTTGGCATCTACATGTTTTGTGACTTTGCACTTTGGGGGTTGAGCCCTAACCATCAACCACAAACCCCAAACCGCAAGGTGTCCATGTGCCTACACAGTACTATACGGTACATACCTGGGGCGTAAAGCACCTACATAAGAACCCCTGTGAGGCCAAAATATATGCTTTGTAAGTACACGGACCCGTAGGATAGAAATCCCCCGTTTAAGCGCAGTGACGAAGCCCCTCCCCTGTATAGGGTTTACACTAGGGATCCGATTCTCGGGGGGGGGGGGGTTTATAAACCAGGCACCCTAAACCCTGAACCCCCGCAACCGCCAGTCCGACCCGTAAGGCCCTCGAAGGGGTTCCTTATTATGCAAGAGGGTCCATATACACTCCTATTATGGAATTAGGGTCCCAAAACCATAGCAGGGATGGTCTTTTGGGACCTAATTCCAGAATAGTAGTGTATATGGACCCTCTGGGTATACATATAGTATGATGGGCCCCCAAACCCTATTCGAATTTGTTAAGGCACCTACATTATTCGAGCTTATCCCGGCCCCTTAACCCTAAATCCCGTATAGAACCCTTAAAGAACCCCTGAAAGGAACCCTGTTCCCAAACCCTGAGCCCTTCGACCGAAAGAAGGACATCAGCGTGTCAGACACGGCAGAGGGCCTGGAGGAGTGCGCCCGGAAACCGAGACGACCAGGACCCTCCTTGTACCCTCAAACAGGGGTATATGGTCCCAAATAAGGAGCATTTAGGGTCTAATAGAGGGTAGATGGAGGGTCCAGGGACTGTCTGTTCAGTTTTCTGTTTTGGGGTCTTAGCCTCAGGCTTCAAGCTTTGAAGACGTAGCGCTTCAATATTTCAGGGTTCAGGCTTTAGCCTCGAAAAAGTGAGGCTTTCGAATTCAGGCATTATTGGCTGTATGACAAAGCTTCCAGAGTTCACGGCCAAGGTTTTGCAGGCAACTGGGTGGTGGATGACAATGAAATAACAGCCTCAAGCACAGAAGAATCACAACGACGACTATGATTCTGCACCCTTTAATTCTGAAGGAGAAGACCGACCATGCCTTTAAGTCTTAGAAGATCTTGGCTTTGGGTTTAGGGTGTCAGAGCTTAGGTTGCTCTTATGGTTTAAAGGTTTAGGCTTAGGGTCTAAAATAGGGTTTGGGGTTTAATGGGTTTTGGGCACCCGCACGCTGAGACTGGGGTTTGGAGGGGCGCTTGTACTGTACCGTTACATTGCAAAGCCACAGGGCAGGTTTGATGCTTGCGGTTGCACGGAATCGAGGTTTGATTACTGGGCTTTGGAGTACCATACTTACATTGAATGGAACCCATTATGAACTAAAAGTCTATACTTTTTTCCATGGATACTTCAAAGCCCAGATTATGGGTCAGGACGCAAAATAGGCTCAGGTTCAGGCTGTCGGGGTCTGCGGGCAGAGGTTTGGTTGGGCTGTGCACCCAGACCCTAAGGGTTCATGTACTCGTATAGTATATACATTTGCGTTAAAGTACTCCCTATGTAGATGCATTGGGCCCGAAGTATATGCTATATGGGTCCATGGACCCTCAGGCTCAGGGAGAGTCACCGTGGGGCCTGGTTTTAGTGGCTTCCTGGTGCTACGGGCTGCACAAGCTGCACTGCCAACAGCTTTGCTGTGGTGATGCACTTTTCCCAGCGAGATTGTTGCCTGGCTCGGNGTGGCTTCCTGGTGCTACGGGCTGCACAAGCTGCACTGCCAACAGCTTTGCTGTGGTGATGCACTTTTCCCAGCGAGATTGTTGCCTGGCTCGGCTGGTATCACCGCATGAGACATGCAACCAATCGAGCAGAGTAGGTCGATCGGATGTCTCGCTGTTCTTCTCTGGGTTCGTTGAGTCTCTACAGTTTCGGCGCGGCCTGAGATGATGAAACTGCATTCACGACGGTCATATGAGCTGAGGCATTGATTCGTACATACTCAGCTCACGCTGACACAGACTCTTGAGAATTGGATCTGCTTGCACCGACTTGCTTTGGAGCGTGTCGTCTGCATGGTGTTGGAAGCATCCGGTTCTGCACCCAGAGTCACCGTGGGGCTTGGTTTTAGTGGCTTCCTGGTGCTATGGGCTGCGCAAACTGCACTGCCAACAGCTTGCTGTGGCCATGCACTTTTCCCAGCGAGATTCTTGTCTGGCTCAGCTGGTATCACCGCATGAGACATGCAACCAATCGAGCAGAGTAGGTCAATCGGATGTCCAGCTGTTCTTCTCTGGGTCTCTACAGCTTCGGCGCGGCCTGAGATGATGAAACTGCACTCACGACGGTCATATGAGCTGAGGCATTGATTCGTACATACTCAACTCACGCTGACACAGGCCACTCTTGAGAATTGGAGCTGCTTGCATCGACTTGCTTTGGAGCGTGTCGTCTGCATGGCGTTGGAAGCATCCGGTTCTGCACCCAGAGTCACCGTGGGGCCTGGTTTTAGTGGCTTCCTGGTGCTACGGGCTGCACAAACTGCACTGCCAACAGCTTTGCTGCGGTCATGCTCTTTTCCCAGCGAGATTGTTGTCTGGCTCAGCTGGTATCACCGCATGAGACATGCAACCAATCGAGCAGAGTAGGTCAATCGGATGTCTCGCTGTTCTTCTCTGTGTTCGGTGAGTCTTCTACAGTTTCGCGCGGCCTGAGATGATGAAACTGCACTCACGACGGTCATATGAGCTGAGGCATTGATTCGTACATACTCAGCTCACGCTGACACAGGCCACTTTTGAGAATTGGAGCTGCTTGCACCGACTTACTTTGGAGCGTGTCGTCTGCATTGTGTTGGAAGCATCCGGTTCTGCACCCAGAGTCACCGTGGGGCCTGATTTTAGTGGCTTCCTGGTGCTACGGGCTGCACACACTGCACTGCTCACAGCTTTGCTGTGGCCATGCACTTTTCCCAGCGAGATTGTTGTATGGCTCAGCTGGTATCACCGCATGAGACATGCAAGCAATCGAGCAGAGTAGGTCAATCGGATGTCTAGCTGTTCTTCTCTGGGTTCGGTGAGTCTCCACAGCTTCGGCGCGGCCTGAGATGATGAAACTGTCATATGAGCTGAGGCATATGATTCGTTCATACTCAGCTCACGTTGACACAGGACACTCTTCAGAATTGGAGCTGCTTGCACCGACTTGCATTGGAGCGTGTCGTCTGCATTGTGTTGGAAGCATCCGGTTCTGCACCCAGAGTCACCGTGGGGCCTGGTTTTAGTGGCTTCCTGGTGCTACGGGCTGCACAAACTGCACTGCCAGCAGCTTTGCTGTGGCCATGCACTTTTCCCAGCGAGATTCTTGTCTGGCTCAGCTGGTATCACCGCATGAGACATGCAACCAAACGAGCAGAGTAGGTCAATCGGATGTCTAGCTGTTCTTCTCTGTGGTCGGTGAGTCTCTACAGTTTCGGCGCGGCCTGAGATGATGAAACTGCACTCACGACGGTCATATGAGCTGAGGCATTGATTCGTTCATACTCAGCTCACGCTGACACGGGCCACTCTTGAGAATTGGAGCTGCGTGCATCGACTTGATTTGGAGCGTGTCGTCTGCAGCATTGTGTTGGACGCATCCGGTTCCGCACCCAGAGTCACCGTGGGGCCTGTTTTAGTGGCTTCCTGGTGCTACGGGCTGCGCAAACTGCACTGCCGACAGCTTTGCTGTGGCCATGCACTTTTCCCAGCGAGATTGTTGTCTGACTCAGCTGGTATCACCGCATGAGACATGCAACCAATCGAGCAGAGTAGGTCAATCGGATGTCTCGCTGTTCTTCTCTGGGTTCGCTGAGTGTCTACAGTTTCGGCGCGGCCTGAGATGATGAAACTGCATTCACGACGGTCATATGAGCCGAGGCATTGATTCGTACATACTCAGCTCACGCTGACACAGGCCACTCTTGAGAATTGGAGCTGCTTGCACCGACTTGCATTGGAGCGTGTCGTTTGCATTGTGTTGGAAGCATCCGGTTCTGCACCCAGAGTCACCGTGGGGCCTGGTTTTAGTGGCTTCCTGGTGCTACGGGCTGCACAAGCTGCACTGCCAACAGCTTTGCTGTGGTGATGCACTTTTCCCAGCGAGATTGTTGCCTGGCTCGGNGTGGCTTCCTGGTGCTACGGGCTGCACAAGCTGCACTGCCAACAGCTTTGCTGTGGTGATGCACTTTTCCCAGCGAGATTGTTGCCTGGCTCGGCTGGTATCACCGCATGAGACATGCACACAATCGAGCAGAGTAGGTCAATCGGATGTCTAGCTGTTCTTCTCTGGGTTCGGTGAGTCTCCACAGCTTCGGCGCGGCCTGAGATGATGAAACTGCACTCACGACGGTCATATGAGCTGAAGCATTGATTCGTTCATACTCAGCTCACGCTGACACAGGCCACTTTTGAGAGTTGGAGATGCTTGCGCCGACTTGCTTTGGAGCGTGTCGTCTGCATTGTGTTCGAAGCATCCGGTTCTGCACCCAGAGTCACCGTGGCGCCTGGTTTTAGTGGCGTCCTGGTGCTACGGGCTGCACAAACTGCGACAGCTTTGCTGTGGCCATGCACTTTTCCCAGCGAGAGTGTTGTATGGCTCAGCTGGTATCACCGCATGAGACATGCAATCAAACAAGCAGAGTAGGTCAATCGGATGTCTCGCTGTTCTTCTCTGTGTTCGGTGAGTCTCTACAGTTTCGGCGCGGCCTGAGATGATGAAACTGCACTCACGACGGTCATATGAGCTGAGGCATTGATTCGTACATACTCAGCTCACGCTGACACAGGCCACTCTTGAGAATTGGAGCTGCTTGCATCGACTTGCTTTGGAGCGTGCCGTCTGCATGGTGTTGGAAGCATCCGGTTCTGCACCCAGAGTCACCGTGGGGCCTGGTTTTAGTGGCTTCCTGGTGCTACGGGCTGCACAAACTGCACTGCCGACAGCTTTGCTGTGGCCATGCACTTTTCCCAGCGAGATTGTTGTATGGCTCAGCTGGTATCACCGCATGAGACATGCANTGGCTTCCTGGTGCTACGGGCTGCACAAACTGCACTGCCGACAGCTTTGCTGTGGCCATGCACTTTTCCCAGCGAGATTGTTGTATGGCTCAGCTGGTATCACCGCATGAGACATGCAAGCAATCGAGCAGAGTAGGTCAATCGGATGTCCAGCTGTTCTTCTCTGGGTTCGATGAGTCTCTACAGCTTCGGCGCGGCCTGAGATGATGAAACTGCATTCACGACGGTCATATGAGCTGAGGCATTGATTCGTTCATATGCACCGGCTTCCTTTGGAGCGTGTCGTCTGCATGGTGTCGGAAGCATCCAGTTCTGCACCCAGAGTCACTGTGGGGCCTAGTTTTAGTGGCAGTTTGTGCTTTGCTGTGGCCAGGCACTTTTCCCAGCGAGATTGTTGTCTGGCTCAGCTGGCATGACCGCATGAGACATGCAAGCAATCGAGCAGAGTAGGTCAATCGGATGTCTAGCTGTTCTTCTCTGGGTTCGGTGAGTCTCTACAGTTTCGGCACGGCCTGAGATGATGAAACTGCACTCACGACGGTCATATGAGCTGAGGCATTGATTCGTACATCCTCAGCTCACGCTGACACAGGCCACTCTTGAGAATTGGAGCTGCGTGCATCGGCTTGCTTTGGAGCGTGTCGTCTGCATGGTGTTGGAAGCATCCGGTTCTGCACCCAGAGTCACCGTGGGGCCTGGTTTTGGTGGCTTCCTGGTGCTACGGGCTGCACAAACTGCACTGCCGACAGCTTTGCTGTGGCCATGCACTTTTCCCAGCGAGATTGTTGTATGGCTCAGCTGGTATCACCGCATGAGACATGCANTGGCTTCCTGGTGCTACGGGCTGCACAAACTGCACTGCCGACAGCTTTGCTGTGGCCATGCACTTTTCCCAGCGAGATTGTTGTATGGCTCAGCTGGTATCACCGCATGAGACATGCAACCAATCGAGCAGAGTAGGTCAATCGGATGTCCAGCTGTTCTTCTCTGGGTTCGATGAGTCTCTACAGCTTCGGCGCGGCCTGAGATGATGAAACTGCATGCACGATGGCCTGTGCGCAGATGCCATCTTGTTGACTGGTCAGTGACTGGTCATTGTGACGCGACGTGTGCCGAGCTTCTTCTTCAAAAGCATCTAACCTTACAGTTTTCCCAGCTTGACCTTGCAAGAGTAGTTGCCAGTTTGGACTGCATGATTTTCTTCGGCAAGGGTCCGAATTCTAACATTACAAATTTGGTTACGGAAGGTCCATGTTTCTCCCATGTACTTCCAAAAGCATACACTCCACAAGTACTAGCCGTCACAACTTCCTATCCCAGCCTATCCCAGACCTAGTACCTCCATTAACGAGCACTTTGGGCCGCTTTTTTGCCCCATAATTTCCGTAGCATAACAATAGAGGATGCTCAAAACTCTCTCCCAATCATTGAGGCCCCCAGTGTTGGGGGGCTCGGTTGAACATTCCGGAAACCGTAATTTCGCAGCGCCACAGGTCTCAAGCTTTTGTTAGGGTTTAGTTCATTTTTGTGTTTTCGCTTTAGGGTTTCGTTTTTGTGTCTATTTTCAGTTTTAGGGTTTGGAGTGTAAGGTTTTATAGCCTTGATAAACTCCAAGCCAAAGCCCTTCACCCTAATTCTGCCCTGGATTTCGTAAACAACCGCAGCACCATCAGGTCCAACAGTGGCAGCAGTTTGGTCAGGCAGGGTACTGAGAACGTGAACTCGCTCTTCAATTGGAACAGTGTGGGTGATGCTGGTTCTTCAGAACCAACACCTGACCTTTTGATCCTATAGTAGCTGCACGCCTAGTCTGCACCGATTGAAGATCCTGAATTGGTTGCAAAGTTGTGGAATTGTGGAATCTGTCCGGGGAAGTGTGCACTGCTTGAGGAGCTTGACGGTTTTGGCATTGGGGTCTCAGTTGCAGTATCTCAAGCGCACAAATGAAGAAGGAGCTGTAACTATTCATACAGACCCTACAGGCCGTAAACCTTAAGCCCGAAGCTTACTTGCCCTGAAGCCTAAACCGTATAGCTAGTTTTAGCTTGAGGCTTTAAGGACGACTAGGTTTGTTTAAGGCTTGGGGGCCCCGAAGACCTTCATGTTCCACAACGCATAAAAATGGCTTTGGCCTATGTTTGATCCGTCGGCAAACCCAAATCCTAAACCATCCCTAAACCCTAAACCCTAAACCCTAAACCCTATAAACCCTAAACCGGAACTCGTACAGCCAGACGCTATTTCAGCCATCAGTCTACCTGCCCAGTCTCGCTGCCCCAGAGGTACCACGAGTGTTTGGGGTTTAGGCCCTAAACCCTAAACCCTAAACCGGTTAGGGTGTCCTTTTTGGGGGTTTCGGGTTTGAGGGTTTAAGTTACTCAGCATGCTTTCCATCTTGCCAGAGCTTAGGGTTTAAGGCTTCAGGGTTTGCCAGCATTTCAAGTGAAGTAACTCAACAATAGAACGAAGAGTATACAGTTTAGGGTTTAGGGAACCCTAAATTCTAAACTTTAAGCCCAAAGACCTGATGCAAGACAACCCGCTGCCGCTTCGCAGGCATTGAGCGCTGCGGAAAGACTTGATGCTGCCGTTGCGGTGGCCCTTGGCATGCTTTGACACTACAAGAAACTCTAAGCACTTTTAGGGCTCCTTATTATAGTTTCCTTATGTAGGTCGGTTACTTGGGGTTAAGGTAAACCCTTAACTTTAAAAGCCTAACCCAAACTCGAAACCTAAATCCTACAAATCCTGGACTCGAGGGTCTTTTTTCGGTTCACGTGGTTGATCTTGGGGAGAACTAAACCCCAGACCTTAAGCTCAAAGCCCGTCTACTAGGAAGAAGGTTTCATGTAGGGATTTTGGTGACTGTATACAAGGCAGATGGCTCCCATATTTTTCATATCACGCCCTCTAAGACCCCCCGGAACCCCAATCAAGGATCCTGAAGATGCGAAAATCCTGTATATCAGAGACCCAGGATTCCCGCGAGGGCTGAAAGACTTCGGGTTGGGTCTGAAACATGCGGTTTCTTATTGGCTGTTAACTCAACTTTTCAACTTTTGGGGTTCTTATAAGGTAGTCGATTCTGAAAGTTTCAACTTTTATTTCCTTGGGTTTTGGGCCAGTGAGGTTTAAAGGTACTGGGCTTGGACTAGACAGTTTTTTTGCAGGTTTCGCAGTTTGTGGCTTTTCGAGTGTCTTACCTGAGAAGCAAAATCCCTGAATCAAGGAATGTACTTTAATTCATGTATTAGTAGGGATCCTACTGTTATGTATAAGTTACTGTGTAAGGTATATATTCCTCAATGGGGATTTGGGGGTTGTATCCCACTTGGGTTCTGCGACAGGCTCGTGAGCAGCATCCGAGCAGAGCATCCGGCCTCTTTTGGGGTTTAGGGTTTAGAGTTTAGGGTTGAGGGTGAAGGACAGGAACAAAGAGCCGAGACTGGATCTGAGGAGGACTTCCGGCTGCTCCAGGAGCAGCCAAAGCAGCGGTTTGAAAGACCTGTTCTGGACCAGCAGCAGTTCCTGATAATATCAGACAAAGTTGTATAACATAAGATAAGATAAGAAAATGACATATAATATGAGGAAACATACAACAATATACTAGAATTACTTGAATTCCTTAAGGCCTGAACTCAAAGAGCTGCTCTTTTGGGCAACTTTAGATCTTTCTGGAAAGTATGCTGAGGAAACGTGTCTCCCTTGCAAATCGCTCCTACCTCCAGGCACACGCAACAGGGACAAGGAGCCACTGTAGGAACCTGATTAGGAAACCCTGGGCCTATAGCCCCAAAGTAGCATTATTCATATAAGGAGCCCTAAATAAGAACCCAAGGTTTCTTGTTCAGGTTCCGGAGCTACGTGGCAGCCGAAGCTTTGCCTTGTCCCCCCCAAATGCTTGTCGATCTAGGAGCGTCAGCTTGCTCCATGCTTGTCAGCAGGGAGTTGCTGCCCTTGAAGTTTCGTAGCAAAACCCCTGAACCCTAAACCCTAAACCCTGACAACCCCTTTAACATCTCTGGTCTTTGAATTCAACTTGAACCCGAATCCTTTTTGCCCTAAACCCTGTTCCGGTGTATTCCTGCTGCACCTCCACCCTTGATCCCCAAACCCCAAACCCAGAATCCTAAACCCTTGCCCCTAAACCCTGTGAGCCCGACCTGGACCATGTACAACCTTCCTGTTTAGGGCTCCCTGTTATGATTTCCTTATATACATCCTTAGAAATTCAGTCCAGATCCTCAACCCTGAGCCCTGAACCCATATAGACCTTAAAACCCTAAACCTGCTTTTTTCCTAAACAGAGGCAGCTCCTGGGCTGCGGAAGAACGCGAGCGTGCGCCAGCAGTTTGATCATCTGCGAGGCCTTAGCACCGAGAAAGTGTTTTTCTCAACAAATGGATATCAAAGTGTTTCGGATTTGGGTTTAGAGTTTAATTACGGTTAGAAAATGGGATTTGGATATGGGCTTGAGAGGGTTGAATTGGGGCTTCTGTTTTTGTTAGGACATTTGGGGTGTAGGATATGGTGTTTAGGGTTGATTTAGGGCTTGTGGGGTTTCAGAATTTTTAGGGTTTGTAGGGTTTAGGGTTTATAGGGGATTTGAACCATGCCATAAATGCAAACTTTCAGGCCCATGAGTCCTGAACCCTTAAACCCTGAGTCCTTACACCCAGGAGGTGGGATTTGTGGCGTTGGCTTTCGGTTGTAAGTGCTCACATGAATTGGATGAAACAGTAAATCCCCCACCACTCCTAAACCAGAAACCTACACTTTTAGGGTTCCTTTTTTTTGGCTTCCGTATGTAGGTCCTTAAAAAGGTAGGTCACTTGGGGTTCAGGTAAACCCTAAACCGTGTAACTCGCTTGAAGAAGAAGATGCACCCTAAACCCTAAACCCCTAAACCCCTAAACCCCTAAACCCTAAACCCCTAAACCCTCGGTCCGCCCCTGAAGCCTGAACTCTGAAACCTTACTCTAAGGGTCCATCTACCCAAAGAGGGATCCTTTAAGGGTTCCTTTACGGGATAGTATAAGGGTTTTATAAGGCCTCTACTATAGGGTTTAGGGTTTAAGGATACATTTAGGGACCCCAAAAAACATAAGCATGAGATTTTTTCAGGGATCCCCAAGGACCGTCTAGGTATACCTTCAACCCTAGAACTCTAAATGCTCAACGCCCTATATTTAAGAGCCTCCGGCTCAGGCCGCCGACCCCGTAGGAGTCAGAGAAAGGGCGATAGCGGAGGGAGTAAGCCTTAGGGTTTGTGGGGCGGTTTAGGTGAGGGGTTTAGGGGTTTAGG
>BGNK01001574.1:28030-87443 GCA_003297005.1 Symbiodinium sp. clade A Y106
GGGGTAGGCTGGGGTAGAGGGGGGGGTAGGGGGGGGGTAGAGGGGGGGGAGGGGGGGAAGGAGAAAGGGGGGGCAGCAACAGAGTGTGCCTACAGACGGCGGAATTCGCCCCCAGCAGCGTCAACGCCGCTTCGTGCAGGCTCGGCGTCCGCGTCCTCCAGCTCTCTCGCGCGCATTTTTTGGGGGTGTAAAAGGAGGGAAAAAGGGAGGTTTCACCTCGGACTCATCCAACACGCCGCTAGGTCGGCGGATAAGACCCGAAAGCCCCAAACCCAAAAAGCCCTACAACCCAAAACCGTGCACCCCCAATACACGCCAAAACCCTGCAAGGCTAGACCCCTACTTTAACCTGAAAGCCCTAAACGCTAAACCCTACACCCCCCTCCTGTAAACCCTATACCCTATATAAACCCTCAAACCCCTTAAAACCCTATACGACCCCCTAATTTCTAAACCTAAAACCCTATACTAACCCTCAAGCCCGTAAACCCGATACAACTTAGATAGCCAATACGAGAACTTTGAACTTTATGTTGGCTCTATCTTCGACAGATTGAACTGTCGAAGGCCTGGTTATTGGAAAAGAGAGTCCTAAACCCTACACCGTAAACCTTAAAGCCTAGACCCTAAGCCCCTAAAGCTGACCCCTAAACCCCCAAAGTTCTAAAGCCTAAACCCCTAAATCTCTAAACCCCAAACGCTAAAGCCCACGCTCAAAAGCCCAAACCCTAAACCCCTAAAGCCCTAAATCCCTAAAGCTCTGAAGCCCTAAAGCTCTACAGCCCTCGACCCACATGGCGCTCCGGAGGCATATTAAATATACACCCTCGAACCCTTACGTCCTTTCAGACCCCTAAAGCCCCAAGGCCCTCGACCCTAAACTCTGAACCCCTAAACCCCCAAACCCCTAAACCCTGAACCGTAGTTCCTAAACCCCTGAACCCCAAGCCCTAAACCCCAAACCCGAAGCCCCCAACCCTAAGCCCTCGACCCACATGGCGCTCCGGAGACCTGAAACCCTAGACCCCTAAACCCTAAACCCTAAATCCTAAAAACGAATCCCTATAATCCCTAAACCCCAAACCCTAATCCCTAAACCATGAAAAAGTAGTCCCTAATCCCTAAACCCCAAGCCCCTACATCCTAAACCCCGAAACTCCGGTCCGGAGGCCTCCACGTCTTCCTGAAGCGAAGCGATCTCCGAGCCCACCTTTTGAACCAGGCCTCATCCGAGAAGGGTTAGGGCTTTGGGAGATGGTTTAGGGGTATGGGTTGGGGTTAGGGTTTAGGAATTAGGGGTTCGGATGTAGGGTTCTATGGGGGTTTAGGGATTTGGGTTTCGGTGTTTAGGGATTAGCACTACTTGTTTCATGGTTTAGGGATTAGAGTTTGGGGTTCAGGGATTATAGGGATTAGTTTTTAGGATTGAGGGTTTAGGGTTTAGGGGTCAGGGTTTGTTGTTTCGGGATTAGGGATTTAGGGTTTAGGGTTTAGGGATGTGCCGGTGATTTAAGTACGGGTTGGAGTTCAGGGCTTGACTAGTTGGTTACCTATATCTATCTCTATCTATCTATCTGCTCGTTTATCTGGGGTTTTATCGATGTATCGACCTATCTAGCTATCGAACTGTCTATCTATCTATTTACCTACCTAACACGTTGATAAGTTACCGCAGGGTTTTGAAACCCCTAGCCCTAAATTATTAAGGCCCCTACTGTTGATGGTCAAAATCCTGCATTACCCATTATAAGGAATATACCATAATTCCCATAGTTTAGAGTCCTTAAGGTAATGCTGGATTTTGACCATCAGCCGTATGTCGGCAAACCTGAGCCTATCGTTGCATCGAGGAGGTCTCGGATACCGGTCTCCGGGCAGCGGGTGATCAGGCGGCCTGGGTTTAGGTGTTGGAGTTAGGGCTTCGGGGGCTTTAGGATTTAGGGTTAAGAGTTTAGGGTTTAGGGTTTTAGGGTTTTTACATAGGGTTTAGGAGTTGGATTTAGGGCTTGCGGCTTTAGGATTTTGGGTTTAGAGTTTAGGGTTTAGGGTTTTTGGACTTAGGGCTTGGGGCTTGAGGGTTCAGAGTTTAGGGCTTAGCGTCCAGCATTCTGGGCGCCTTAGTCCGGGGCTGCAGGGCTCCAGATTTTGGAACTCCTTGAATTGAAGGCTTCTTTAGGACCTCTTTTAGTTGAGGTTCTAAGGTGTTTTAGACACTAAACCTGAAACCGTAAACCTCGCAGGTAAGGGTTGAAGGTTCACGACTTGGGGTTTAGAGGTGTTTTTTAATGTAGCGTTCGAAGTTCAGCATTCGGACATGCCTCTTCGCCTCAATGCAGCTTCTATGGGTTGAGGGTTTAAGGTTCTGTGAGGTTTCATGCAGCCTTGCAGCTAACTCCGAGTCTTGAACAGTTCACGGGTTTTCGGATTTGAGGTTTAGGGTTGAGGGGTTTTCGGATTTGGTGTCTTTCGCTTGCGGCCTTCGGGTGTTTTGCGGTCTTCAGTGCCGGCGGGCATGGACTCGCATTTTGGGGATCGATGGCTCTTGCCCGTGGGGCTGTTTTGTTGGTGCTGAATATACGTGCCTCTATCGTTTGTTAATGCGGTTCCTTAGGGTTAACTGATTGGTACAAGTGTACTATAAGATACTATAATATATTAGGTATAGTATACTGTAATACCACAGAACCCGCTTCTTACTGTAATATGGGGGTGTCTAATCTTGGTTTAGTGTTCAGTGAGTATCTGGCTCGGCCCGTAAACCTCAAAAGGAGACCCTAAGCCCGAACACCTAACCTTGAAAGCTGCAAGGGTGCAAGTTGTTACTTAGATGTTGGGTTGTTTCAGGCAGTTCCTGATCTTGATGATGCTCTAACAGTCTTGAGAATACCTTTAACGCTAGACCGCTTGACCTACCTTGCTACAGGTACTAAAGGACATTTGGGTGGACGGAAAGCTGATGCTGCTACGCGAATCTGATTCCCTAAGGGTCCATGTACTCATATAGTATATACATTGGCCTTAAAGTACTCCCTATATAGATACATTGGGCCCAAAGTATATGCTACAGGGGTACATGGACCCTCAGGGATTGTCAAGCATGCAGCTCTTCTTGCGCCAGCGGCGCAGGAGGGCGTGGTCCTGGTGAAGGTCTAGGTGCCCCCAGTAGTACCCTTTTATCCTTTTTCTTTTTGGGTTCCCTTAATCAACCGAATAGCGCAGGAGGCAGCAGCCATTACGTTCTGTGCTCTTATGTCGGCAAAACCGCTGGGAGCCACCAGTATCAAGACCAGTTTAGTACGGGCCTTAATAACTACCTATATAATATTGGGGGCTCCTTTTTATAAATGCAGTATAATGGGCCCCAAAACCATATTCTAATTATTAAGGCCCCTATATTACTCTTGTTCGTCGTCGCTTTGGAGTCGCTTTGAGAAGCTCGAACGGCATGGCAACAACTCGCCAGTACAGGCTGACTACTAGGACCCAGCCCCAGGAGAAGTTTGCGATAGAGGATGAGCGCCGGGCTCTGGAGGCCAGGTGTTTGGCGCCAAAATATCGACATCACTGACGCCGCGCTCCTATACGGTGCGGCACGGACGCCACTGGTGCGTATCGCATCGGCTCGCGTCCGGGCCAACTGCGCAGCTACGCTTCAGTCTACGCCATCCGCAACTCCAACCTGCGGCAGCGAGAGCATTTCTGCTGCTGCTGTGAAGCGACAGAGGGGGCAGGCTTTCAGCGGTTCCTCATCTAGTTTATATCATTCATCCTATAACTCAAAGATCCATATAAAGGGCCCGAGTCAAACTTTCAGAACGAGGGTTTGCGAGCCAGATCACCCCAACTCCGAAGCCTTCCCCGCTGGCCCTAAACCCGTGTAGAAAATTGACGGACGCCATATAGACCCTGCGAAAAGTCCCCACACCTGAAACCTTAAACCATTAATGTCGGGTTGCACAAAACCCCTTATTGTTACGGCCCTTACATTACGTTGATGCCGTCGTTTCAGGAGCCGGGCGCGTCACATGAGGCTGGGAGGGTTTACCTGGACCCCAATCTTTTTAAGGTTGTACATGGGTAAGGAAATTATGGTAGGGAAACCTGCAAAAGAAGGTTGTAATTATAGGGTCCGGTTAAGGGCAGTGGCGGGTTTAGGCCCAGACCTTCGAAAATCCCTTAATTAGGGAATATACCTTAAATCATATTAGGGATCCTGCTATAATTTAAGGTATATTCCTTTTTTTAAGGGATCTTGGAAGGTCTGGGGGGTTATGGGGTGGGCCCCAAGCCCGCCATGCAAAGCAACCCCAAACCGCAAAGTCTTTCAAAACACAAGCTTGTAAGCCCTAAATCCTGAAACCGTAAACACCAAAACCCTAAGCCGTAAACCCTAAGCTCTCAAACCCAAAGCCTTGAATCCTAGACCCCAAACCCTAAGCTCTCAAAACCCAAAGCCCTGATTCTCGAACCATCGAAAGCCAAAGCCCAAAGCTTTAAACCGCAAACCCTGAAGCCTACTTAAGGACCAGGGGGCTTGGTAAGTAGGGTTAGAAGTACGATAAGTATACTTTTCAGTACCTATGACCCCAACTAGGCTACTTACAACCTTCCTTACTAAGTCCCATGCCGGCTTGAGGAGTCTGGCTTACTTCGCTCGTACTTCGCAGGTCAAGTTGCGTTATGGCCGGTTTGATGAACCGTGGACTGGTCAGGATTAGGGTTTAGGGTTTAGGGTAGGAACCTTTGCGGTTTACGACGTCGCAGCTGGCTGTCGAGGGGTGGTCGGAGCGAGCTTTGGGTAAGACGATGGGTCGAGGAGTCGATCCGGCATTATATGCCCTAGTAGTAGAGTAGGTAACCTTTAACCTTTTGGGGTAGTATAATCCTTATATCATCCTTATATTATGAAAAAGGTTAACCTTTGGTTCCCCATGATACCCGACAAGTAGGATGCTAATCAATGCAGGTATGGTGGTGGGTTGGCATAGTGCTCGACAGACACTTACGGCGCTGTCCACTGCGGAGAGCGAGATAATCGCTGCTGTCGATAGCACGGTTCATGCGCGGGCGATTTCGCCTTTGTGGTCTGAGCTATGTCGGTCAGATTTACTTTGGAGCCAGTGTGTGGACAACTCGGCATGTGTGCAGCTGTTGCTGGTTCCTGCCGGGGCTTGGCGTCTCAGCATCTTCGCTTAAGAGCCAGGCATTTCCGTGACGTCATTGCCGATGAGTCTCTGGCCATTCAACACATGCCGGGAGTAGAGTTACGACATCTCTTCTTGAAGCTGGCTTGTTCTTCCTGCTGGAGTTGTCGGGCTATGTTTGGGAGACCTCGAATGTGCCGCCGGATGTTCAAGCGCATGACAGTCAAAGTTCACTTCGTATGTTGTCCGGTGAAGCTTTGCCTGAGTCATACCCACGACGCCAACACCACAAGTTCTGCTCACTTGGACGCATTTGCGAGTCGTAGAACTCCTAAACCTGAGTTATCGAAATAAAAAAGCCCAAAAACACCCCACCCCAGAGGTGCCATGTATACTGCGACTCTGGAATTGTAGGCCCCAATGAGACCAAATTCCCATAATAGTAGTAAATATGGAACTCCCTGAGCAATTTGAGATACAGACAGAATCATGCAAAAGTCTACTACGCCCTGCAACCCCACAAACCCATTATGGAGGTGCCTAAACCCTAAAAGCCCTACACCCGAAATCCTGAAACAGTGCAAGATTGGGTTCGTCAAGAACCCTCTATGCAGCTACCGGTCTACCGTTAAATCTATCTGTCTACCTGTCTGTCTATATAATGACATTATGCACACATATTTATATTGGAGTATACAAAAAATCGGACCCTAATATAGTACCCTAAATAGTAGGATCGTGATTATAAGGACCCAAAACAAGGTACCCCTAATTTTCAGAAACTCTCATATGTATGCAAAAAGAGAAAGAGAGAAACAGGGAGAGAGGGAGTCGGTCGGAGAGTTTGTGGCGTTGTAAGATAGGGGCCTAAATAATTACCTATATACTATTTGGGGGGGTCCTTAGTAATTATACGTATAGTATAATATACCCCACAGCCCTATTCTAAAATACTGACGCCTTCCAAAGCAACCACGTGAGGTTTGCCACCCTCCGTCGCCATCGCCTGTCTCATCTGCTAGCTCTCCGCAGGGACCCTGGTGTAATCCTAAGGCTCCATGTGCCCGAATAGTATGTACTTAGGCCTTATTTCCTATATAGGGACCCCATTCAGGCGTAAGTCTTAAGTATCTACTACACAGGTACATGGAGCCTTTGTGTAAGCAGAATGCCAGCATGGCAAACAAGCCAAACCCCCACGTAGTTCAGGTTTTAGGACTGCGGGTTACACCAGAAGGCAAACAAGCCAAAACCCGACGTAGTTTAGGTTTTAGGGCTGGGGGTTTGTGGTTCTGTCTCGGGGCTCGTCTACAGTTTAGGCGGGTTGTGGATTCATGGCTTACGGCTTATGGTTTGGGATGGTTTGGGGGTTGGTTTTGGATTCTCGGCTCCAGAGTTACAGGGTAGCGGTTTCCTTCGTGTTTTTGCTGTTTAGGTTTAGGATACAGGGTATGTCCAAATTCTGTGTTCGGTGCAGTGTCCAAGTACCGAAAAAGTAATTTGGAGCCATGGCCAGGAACCCTCATTGAGATTTTTGTTTTGTTCAGGGTGGGTTTAGGGTTTACGGAATTGATTTCAATGTGTCTTCTTCGACACTCCTATCTCGTTGCCGATCAGAAAGTGCATGAATCCTAAACGTCCTAACCCGGTCAGGAAGCAGATGAATCCTAAACCCCAAACCCTGAATCCTAAACCCTAAACCCTAACTTTGGAAGCTCTCAGGCGAGGTGGTTACGCCCGACGACCGCGATTTAAGGCCTGGAAGTCATAGTTCTTCGACATGTTTCGGGCTTAGGGTTAAGGGGTTTAGAGTTGGGGGTAGACGGTTCCTTCAAGGCTTCTTTGCAGGGTTCGATGAGGGGTTGGTTACAGGATTGTTCGTTTAAAGGACCCCAGTCGAGCGAGGAGGCGAAATGTCAAAGGTGGGACGGCGGCAGAGCTGATGTTAGGCTTGCCACACTTTCATGCCTTGTGATTGCATGGTTGGTGGTATATAGCTGCCCTCTCAAAATGACGATGAGTAGGACCCCGGAGCTCAAGCCCTGTTTGAAATCGTTGTTTTCTTTGCGACCGCCTTTGAAATCAGCGCTATATGCTTTTTATCAGCACTTCCTGCTGTTGCATGTGCGACTGCTTCTGTTGCGACTACTATCACATTGAGAAGAAGTTGAAGAAATTTGCAGAATCAGGAGAAGGAGTTGCAACAGCCCCCCCCCCCACACACGAAACCCTGCCTTAGCGCTCCCTCAACCCTGAATACTCGGCACCCTCTTGACCCTTCACAAGGATTAGGCACACATCTTCAAAATGAAGAAAGCAGGCTAAGCCCTGCCCATCGCTGGAAAATCATGTGGCGCAACAAAGTCCTAAGCCTAAGCCCCATACAAACAAGAAGACCATCCTGAACCGACGTCCTCTGTCAAAACGATGAAAGCAATCTAACTCCTCCCCCTGCCCCGGAAAATCATATAAGGCAACAACATGTCTTACACTGAAAACAAACGTAGGAAAACACTGCTTAAGGCTTAATCGAATTCCTCCGTCACCCGCGGCAAGAAAAACAAACAAGAGTAGCTTCCACCAAATCCTCCAGGATGTCGAAGACACGGACACGACTGCCCTGACCTGAGCATCGGGGTGCGCCAGTGCTCAGCTGTGTTTTAAAGATACGGATTAAGGGGTGAGGGTGCGCATTTAGTGTGATTGAGGCTTCAGGCTTAGATTTTGTGGTGCGCTTTTTTTCGGGTGTTGATTTCGAATGAGGACTTTGGGTTTATAAGTTTAGGGCATTGTCATTGGCTTTTCATAAACCCTTCAGCGCAAGCCTTATGGGACCCGTCATGTTATAGGTGTGTAACTAGCAATGCTTCTTCTGCAGGTTCCTTATTATTCTTGAACTAGAACTAGATTACTACGCCTCAAGACGTTGTTCTAATCCGTAGGCCGCTCCCTTCGAAACCCAAAGCCCTTGAACTGTGAACCCTGATTGCAGCTCGGACGCTTCGTCCCGCCAAGGCCGGCTATTCAGGGTATTCCTCCTCGCCGGGTGCTGTTCCTGTGGCGCCGGGTTTCGAATCAGCCGCGATCTTAGTGATTGGGGCCTAGGGATTAGGGTTTGTGGTTTAGGGTTCAAGCTTTGGGGTGCAGAGGTTAGGGAGAAGGCTTTGGGGTTAGGCGTCGGAAGGGGGGGGGTGAATCAAGCAGACCCGATGAATTAAGAAATGTGAGGAAAAAGCTGTAGAAGAGAAGAGTTCTCTTGGAAGATCATGGGACTTAGTAAGTAAGGATACGCACATCTTATTTGGGGCTATAAGTAGTTCAAAGTATCGTGACCTTGTTTGCAACCGTGTAGGCCCAGACCGGAGATACTAACTCCATGATCCCTTGAGCCTTAAACGATCTAGAAACCTCATAGTTGCTAAGTCGCATGATCCTCGGTTTAGGGTTTAGGACACCCAGAGGCTCCAAAACCCCTTAAACAAGGAATATGCCGTAAATCATATTGGGGGTTCCAGGTACAATTCAAATTAGATTCCTTAATTAAGGGGTTTCGGAGCCCCTGAGCACCCTTAACCACTACTTACGTGTTTGAGGAATCTTGTTGCCAAGTCTTCACATGGATGTCGTAGGGACCTGAAATACAGGGTGGGGTAGTTTGAGCAAAGGTTTAAATGCCAGGAGGATGCCACTCCCGGAACCAGAAGTCCGTATTCGGGAGCGTCCCCATACCGTAATTGAACCCTTAACACCTAACCTTAACTTCTAAATACCATAAGCGCTTGACCCTACCTTTCTGAAGTCCATGTTACGGAACCCTTCCGAAACTCTGAAACGGTTCCCTGCGAAGTGGCCCAGGTTCCGATGAACCCGGTGGTGCCTCCTTTGCCACGGGAGGCCTTAAAGACGTCAGAATGCCAAAGCCAAAGCTGTGGAATCCCAGCATGCAGACCTCAGGTTAACAACTCCCCTCCTTCAATATGGATGTACGAGGGCTCAGAATATGAAGGCCATAAAACGCCAGTTTCTCAATTAATCCTTGTGAAGCCTTGTGCCGCTCATCCTGGTACATCCTAGTACGCCCCTGTAAAGCTCCATGGGACAATGATGATAAAACCCTCTGGAACACCACAGAACCTTAAGCCCTTGAGCCTGCCTCCGACAGGCTCTCGAGTTTAGCCGTCAGGGCACTCGCAGCGGATCCTTCGCAGGGCGTGCGCGGCCGGGCAGTGGGCGCGATGCTCAAAATCAGTTTCTTGTGTTTTAGACGTTTGGGTTTAGTGTTGGGTGTTGCGAGTTTCTGGGTTTGGGGTTCAGTTTACTCTTTGGGCTTTTGGCGGAGGGTTTGTTGAGTGTAGGGATTTGACAGCTTCTTGCCTGCACAGGGCTTTGGAATGTTGACGCTAGGGTTGTCTAGGATATAAATCCAAGAGGTTCCATACATACTACTACTATGGAATCACTAGGTCCCTAAAGCCATACTACGGATGGTGTCTCTTGGGACCTCATTCGATACTGGTAGTATATATACATATATATATATACCCAGAGGCTCCAAAGTAGTTCCTTTTTGGGGTTACCTTATAGGTTTCTAAATATGAACCCCAAAAAGGAACTACTATGGAGCCTTAGGGTATATATATATATATAGACCCTCTGGGAATAGGGTGCAGGGTTTGACGTTGTAGGATCTCGGGGCTTCCTTGGCGTTTCCGGGAAATCTTGAGGCCAGGACTGCGAAGACGGGACAAACGGTTTCTTCTAGGTTCCTGAGTAGTACCCTTTTGCCCTTTTTTGGCTTAGGTTTCCCTTATTAAAACTGAATATTAGGAAAAAGGGTACCCTTATCATAAAGGGGTTACTCAGGAACCTAGTCTTTCATTTGATGACCCACAGAGCCTCGTCCCTGGGGGTTTCCCGAAAACTGCATGGTGTTCGGACTTAGGAGTCTGGAATTTCAGCAAGGGTTTCTTGAATTTGATGACCCATAGAGCCTCTAAATCCTACCCATAGGCTCCATTGTAGTTCCTGTTTGTGGTTCATAGTTAGGATCCTATAAGGTAATCCCAAAAGGGATCTACTATGCAGCCTATGGGTAAACCCTTCAACTGTTTACCTGACCTCCTAGGCAGGCAGAAAAAGGCGTTCAATAAAAATAACTTTCAACTGAGACAAAACTGTGGACCCGACGCGTAGGGTTCAGGTTTTGATGTGTGTGGTGTAGGTTTTGTGTTTTCAAGCACCGTTGACTACTACGGTTCTATAGGGTTTAGAGTGAGGGGCTTTGGCATCTTCGATCGTTAAGCCGAGCCTCAATGAAAACAAAAGGCCTCACCCCTAAACCCCAAGAACTAAAACCTAAAGCTTTGAAGCCGTAAAGTTGAAGGGTTTAGGGTATAGGGATGCCCCAAACCCTAAACCCTGAACATCTAAACCCTAAACCATGAATCTCTATAGACCCTGAACCCTGAATCTCCCAACCCTAAACCCTAAAAACACAACCCTGTCTAAGCCCCACATCCGAAGCTCCTACAGTGAGGCGGCCAACGACGCCGTCCTGGCTAAAGCCGCCCTGGCAGCGAAGCGATGTACCAACTGCCGTGCCCTGGCTTCCGTCGCCGGGTTGAGGGTCTAGCTTTTGGGTGTTTTTGCGGGTTTTAGGGTTTCGGGTTTAATTAAGGTTTATGGTTGGGTTCAGGGTGTCACCTTTTGAATGTTTTTTGCACAAGGGTTCTATACGCTTGAGCTAAGCCTTGCGATAAGAGCGCTACAGAAGGTTCTGTAGAGTTTATACAGGGGATCGACAAGGAACTGCGTAAGGGATTATAGTTTATTTGGGTGTTTTAATTCGGGCCTTTTTGGAATGAAGGCTCCGGGTGTGGCGGGGGTTGAGAGCTTTAAAATCCTTACGCCTTTAAGACACCTAGAAAGCTTAGAAGGGGTCCTGGAAGGAACAGCCAACGCAACCTGCATGTTCTTACCCCTCAACCCCAAACAATAAGACCCTATGTTCCCCAAACCATACAAGCCTATTGTTTGCCAAACCCTGAACCCTAAACCCTCTTCCCCAAACCATAAAGCCCTATATTCCCCTATAAACCCTAAACCCTATTCCGCGAGCCGTAAAGTCATAAAGCCTTGTATAAACCCTAAACCCTCGTCTTGTGGCTCTGCTTTGGAAAGCTGGATGTCTCGCAGGCCGGGGTGTCAGACAAGGCTGCCAAACCCAAGCAGGACAGTCAATGTGCCCTTAAGTGAACTCTGGTGGTCCTTAGTGGTGTACCCTAAACCCTAAACCCTGTACGTACCCTAAACCCTAAACCCTGTACCCTGTACCCTAAACCCTGTACCCTGTACCCTAAACCCTAAACCCTGTACCCTAAACCCTAAACCCTAAACCCCAGCCCTGCAGACCTAAAGAGGCTAGGTGAGGAAGGGAGGAAGTGGAGAGCCAACCTGGAAGCCTTGGGACTTAGACGCCAGAAGCCACAAACCCAAGGCTCTAGGCTCTAGACCCCGGAAGCCCTACATGGGTGGTTGTCAAAATTAGGGTCCCTTTTTGGGTCCCTATTATAATACGGCACCTACTAGATAGCGTACCCAAAAAGGGACCCTAATTTTGACAACCACCCACATTCACATAATACACCCGGAACCCTTAAGCCCGACTTGGTTGCAGCCTCGCCAGCGGTCCTGGGGGTGGAAGAGCTTCGTGCCTGGCAGGCAGCGCAAGCACAAGCCTTGGAAGCGCATGAGCAAAGACTGCAAAGAATGATGTGCTTTTTTACCATCCTTTGCAGTGGCACGCCCGCCTGGGAAGAATGCAACCTACTGGCTCGGATTGATGTTGGTGGCAAAAGCCTCGCTATAGATGGGGCGACAGTGGGAATTTGGCTCCCCTCTGCGGTCAGTAGTGGGGTTCGAAGGTTTGCAGTTCAAAGCGGTTCTGGGTTATAGGGAACAGACACTTAGGCTTAACGGGATTCGCTGATTCGTGGCCCATAATTTGGGAGTTTAGGGTTGAGGTTCGAGTTGCATGGGAGAAAGGCTGGTCGGGGGGTCCATGTACCCATACCACCATCGTAATCTAGAGTATCTCAACAGTAATCCCATCAAGGCCAAAGTATATAATTCGTGCACCCTTGGCGCAACCTCTGAAGCACCTCATTGCGAGGCCATGTGGAATCGGCCTGATACACCCTCAACGGTGTGCGACGACGCTGAGGCCGAGCTGTCTTCAGGAGTAGGGTCGGGGTATGTGGATTGGTTTATGTAGGAATTCATGGATTAGCTAGTTGGGAGATTCCTTTAGCGGCTTTGTTTAGAGGCTCTTCTGTGTGTCGTCGTCTTTCGGGAGTCGAGTGATGAGGGTACACTAAATCTGTTGTAGGTCGTGAGCAGTTGCAGTATGTACATCGGCCTCCTAGAAAAGAATTTGTGCCGACGGATCCTTCGGTAATCCATGCAACTTTGCAACTTTTGACAGTCAACTTGTCTGGATCCTACCATCCCCGTACCTTCTACCATGTCTTGTGGTCGCGACTATACTAAGCCCTTCAACCAGAAACCCTAAACACCCAAAAAGTTTTGGACGGAATCCTAACCCTAAACCCCCAAAGATATGGAAACTTGCATGACTGGTAACGCTATTCCTTAGGGTTCCTTGCCCAGACCATCCCAGACCCTCAAATGCAGTATTTTTGTTGTCGGTTACCGTGGTATCTTATTATAGGATCCTAACCATATATTAAGTCATGCAATAAAAGGTACTACCCTCAAGGGTCGACGTACTGTAGCCATACCAAATCCCCATTCTAATCATTAAGGCCCGGGTGAGTCGAACTTATGAGGGCGACGGGAAAAAATGGCTTGTGTGAAGCAATAGCAGTTTAGGATTTAGGGTTTAGGGTGTAGGGTTAGGGGTTCAGGGTTTGGGGTTTAGGGGTTTAGGGTTTAGGAGTTTAGTGAAGAATTAGCAACAACATAACATCGCCGTGTAGCCGCTTTGACTACGTAGCCGACACTGTGCCACAAAACAGGTGGCGAGTCTTCCACGCTGGAAGGTCGTGGACGGCCAATACGTGCCTCTGAAGACGCTTCGGCTTGGTTTTACAGGCTTTTGCAGGACTTCTCTACAGGGTGTTATAGATTTTTGCGTTGTTCCCAAAATGGCTTTGCAGAGTTCTGGAATATGAAACCCTATGAATCCCTAATCCCTATAAATCTCGGCATCTAGAACTTCAGGGTCTAGCTGAGCAGGTAGCTTAGACTGTACATTTTTTTTTTTGGGGGGGGGTTGGTAGTTGAAAAGGTTCTCCAGTAAAGTCGCGTGGTTTTTGTGAACAGATGAGGTTTGGGGTTTAGGAAAGCTTCTCAAGACTCTCGAAGTCGAGCTTGGGAAACCCTACAGCCTAAATCCCTAAACCCCACCGCAGTGAACGCTAAAGCCACAAAGCTTTAACCCTCAAACCGCACCGCCTAAATCCCTAAACCCAAAGCCCGAAGCCCATAAACCCCCTGCCCTCGCAGGCGCTTGCGGGGTTTAGGGGTTTTCGTGTATGGTTTAGGGTTTAGGGACGCAAGGGCCGCTTATAGTTCCCATATATGTATAGTTCTATACGTATATATATATATATAGATAGGCTCGAAACCCCTAAAGCCTAGTGATGATTCAGGCAATGGGGGCTGTTCTAAAGGTGTAAAAGAGGGACCGTCGGCAATACAGTTCCTAAAAGGAGATCCCAGCCCTCAAACCTTGACCCCGAAACCTGACAACCGGAAATGCTAAACTGTGGTTCCTGAAGAATCCTAAACCCCGCTCTACATCTGGAACACTAAACCCTAAGCCCTGAAGCCCTATGCCCAAGCCCTAGAAGGTTGTCTTTTCCCCAAAGGCCTTCGTTTTGCACTGTCAAGTCCTAGACTTGCTTAGGTAGCTGAGTAGGGGACCTCTATGTTGGAGCCGTAGGACCCTAAACCCTAAACGCCTTAAGCCGTAAACCCTATAAATTAGCCTATAAACCCTAAAAGCCCTAAACCCTAAACCGAGGACAGCAAGTTCCGGACGATTTCTGCCGCCGCTCCAAATGGCCGAGAAGGATCCGCGGCTTTCAGGGATGGGTACAATCTTGAAATGCCGTTCAAATCTACTGTAAGTTTAATGCAAAGCTTATTGCTTCAGGGCCTAAGGTTTCGAAGGTTTCTACACTCTACACTCGGTAATTTCCCGGCGCTCATCCCTTGTATGTGTTTCTGGTGTTCATGTGCGCTTTTCGGTGTGCGGACGGCCGCTTGTGCTTCTCCACTTGGGTCGTAGGGCGTTAGAGCATTGGTGTCTTTGCTTTTTGGCGTGTTTTTTTCCTTTTAGGATTCTCTGGTCGGGTGTTGCCATACCCAGTGCGCTCCGCATACAAATTAACCAGCCCCGTAAGTCGACAAGGTCCCCAATATACTTCATATGCCACGGTTGAAGGTTGCTAAAAAAAGCAAGTCTTGCTTGAACACTCAGCATCTGACTTGTGAACTGGCTGTGTGAGAAAACAGGGGACCCTCGTATAGCCCTGAAGCTAGAGTTTTGAGGAACCCTGACAAAAGTAAACAAATGGTGAGACTACAACATGCCCCAAACCCCCTACTCTGACAATTGAGGCCCCTATGTTACTGTAAGAACTATTGACCCTGTCCTGATTGCTGTAACGCCTCGGGCTCAACAAACCGTATATGGCTGGGGCCCGCATCTAAGCCTAAGCCGAGTCGGCACTTGACTTCACATAGCAACTTAATAGGCAGCCTCCAGATTTCAATCCAAACTAAGTAGGTGTTCGTGTGCACATATCCATATATATATATATGTATACACTTGTTATAGTATAACTTTCTACACGTAGAGCTATATATGTATATGTACATATCTATATATATATATGTATATATACATATATATATATATGTACAAGTGCATAAGCTAACTTTGAGGGAAGGCAGCAACTCGCAATCTGCCCGAACTGGAACCCTTATGCGCCCTATTCAGACCGAGGTCGCCTGAACACCTCCCCTTGAAACCTACATCCTAAACCGTACTGTTGATGGACAAAATCTCTGCATGACCTTAAGGGGAATTATGGTATATTCCTTATAATGGGTAATGCAGGATTTTGTCCATCAGCAGTACCTTAGATGCTAAAACTTACAAACCCTAACACCGAAGCCGGAAACCCTAAACCCTAAACTGGAAACACGAAACCCCAAACTCTAACCCGGAAACCTGGGCTGCACAGTCCACATCTTACTTCCATCCCGCTTCAGTGTCTTGCAAGCAAACCCTAAAGCCTTAACCCTAAAAGCCTATACCGTAAACCCCAAAGCCCTAATCCCGAGAGGCAAACTCCCCAGAGCCCCACTCTGTAAAACCCTTATCTACAAGCTTTGATAGATAGTTAGGGGTTTAGGGCCTTGGCTTTATCCCGATTATGTCTGCAATACGGTAGAGTCTGCCCCCGAGCCCTCTTCTACTACGTTAACCCCAAAGCCTGAAGCCCCAATGCGTGCAAGGAGCCCGGCAAGAAGCCGCTCTTCTGAGTTTCTGAATCGGAATCCTTCTCAGAGTCTCCCAAGCACCCGCTCAGCAGTCCAGGAACTGATGCCGCGATCTCTTTATGTTGTTGTGGCTGTTAATACACGTGTGGGTGTTTGCTGTTTCTCGCGAGTTACAAGTTTAGAGATAGCTCTGTGTTGTTTTGCTGGTTGTGCTGGGGTTGTTGTGTAGGATCTCTTACACAGGGTTCCGGAAGTTGGGGTTGGTGGATGTTTGATCCTTTCCGGCACGATCTCTACGTTGACATTACCAGGCGGAGCCTCCTCTGCTCACATAGGTGACGTGCAATTAAACGACGGTCGTTACATTGATAGCTACCGACCTGAATCTTCTTTAGGGCTTACTATAAATCTAGATCTTGGTGGCTTCGGGTAGGCTGTAACATAGACCCCAAACAGAAACCCCAAACTCACAGAAGCTCTTCACGAAACCCTTGTCTGATTACTGTTTCTGCAGGGCTTCTGCAGGTCAGACCCATGACTTCAGGGCGGTGCGTTTCACGTGACAAATGCTCCGATTCCCTACGGGTCCAAGTACCAAAAGCAGGATTCAAAGGGTTCGATAGGTAACAAAGGGTCTTTTTGGGGGGTCTGGGGTATCTAAGACTGCATGTGCCCCCGTGGGATTCTCAGGCTCTCCAATGTAATTATCCCGACAGCGTTCTTAAAGGTTGACTGTGGGGTTTCCACCCCATAGATGTTCACGGCCACAGGCATACAGGTTTACAGTGGGATATTCTGAGGATCCAAGAGCTCGAGGGTTCTTCCAGGCTTCTAGGGTCTATTAGGGTTTAGGGTTTAGGGTTTAGGGTTTAGGGTTTAGGTCCTATTGCGGTGCCACAGAGGTCGAAGTACTCAAGTAGCAGTTGTTTTGTACTTGGACCGTCTAGGATTGCAAGGCAACTCCCTGCTCAAAGCAGGTGGAGTGAATCAGTGTCGACGAAGAGCCCAGGTGAGCTTAAAACAGATAGAACGCCCTAAACCCTAAACCCCAAACCCTAAACCCTCAACCCCAAACCCTAAACCCTAAACCCAGAGCCCCCTAAACCCTAAACCCAGAGCCCCCTAAACCCTAAACCCAGAGCCCCCTAAACCCTAAACCCTAAATCTAAATCCTATTCAGGACAGAATCAAGTGTGCCGATTTCAATCCTAGGCTCTAAACCCTAAAACCTGTTGTCAAGTATACTGGCTGTAACCCTAAGCCCTTTACACCCAAAGTCCTACGATAAAGTATGTTCAGGTATGATCAAGTATGTATAAAGACCTGAAACCTAAACACTTAGAATCAAGTACGAATACCCCTCGTCCGATTTCTGTACGCTTGAGAAGACAGCCGCAGCTCGCGTGAGCTCTTGTGCACAATGCAGTACCTAGACTCCCTGCGTTCGAACTTACAAAACCCAACAACCTTGGATTGTGAATTATCCTCACCAAATCCCTGTAAACCCTATGAAACTCGGTAAAGCCCTCTCTCAACACCCTGCTTTGGGGGTCCTGGTATTTATATAGTAGGTGTATGAATTTTCCCGTCTGCCATGTCTGTCTGGGCTGTACAGGGCCTCTGCCGGAGCATCTTCCTCCGAGCTGAAAATCCTCCGATGTAAGATAGAATCAGAAGACCTGCAAGGTGAAGGGCCAGGGTGGGGGGATAGATGTTGGGCTTGTGGGTTTCGGGTTGCGGGTTCATGGCTTTGCGTTTTAGGATTTAGGGTTAAGGGTATCGAAGCACCAGTTGTTCCTGAGCGGGATTGCTCTTCACTGCACAAGACGTCTTCTGCAGACTCTGAAGGCTTTGGGTTTAGGGTTTACCGCGCTTCCCGTGCATTTAGTCTCTACCTTTATGTTTGCCCGTTCTGTTTCGCATTCTGTCTTAACACATCTTGATGCTGAGCAGTAGGAAGAGGGACTCATTGCTCTGCGTGATGTAACAGCTTTGGCATGGTCAGCTTCATGCTCACATCAAGCAAGCGAAGCAATCTCAGGGTTTAGGGCTTTAGATGGCAAATTCGTCTTTCGGGTATTCGGGCTTTGAGTTCTGGGATGCTCTGTGGGTCTGAGGTCATCTCGCGTGTTTGGGCTGAACTAAAGGGTTCCATGGAGTCATGCCTTTGTACTATCGGGGTCTGAAGAATTGCCAGTCCCTTCCTTAGGTATTACCTATACTATAATAATCCCCGAAACCCTATTCTAAGTCATTGAGGCACCTATTCGGATATGTTCCCCTAAACCCTAAACCCTAGACCCTATTCTGACATTGAGGCTCCTCTTAGGACATGTTACACGCATTTTGGAGTCAGAGGGCGTAGGTTCTCTGCGCTCAGCACTGCTTCCGGCCCGATACCTTATAAAGTACATATTAATGCCTTTTGGGAGTTTCCGAAAATAGGCGACCCGAATATAGTACCCTTAATAGTAGGATCCTTATTTTCAGGACCCCAAATGAGGTACCCCTAATTTTCGGAAACTCGCGTTTAGTCTGCCAGCCAGGACACCCTAATCGGAGTCTGTGGCAGAGGCCCACCCCAGATGGACGCAGTTGCGGCCTAGTGTGTCGTTTCACCAACCGTGGAAATCGATTCCGACAGCTTGAAGCCTACTTCCCTGGGTTTGGGTCTATATAGGGTTTCGGGTTTGGTAAGTGATAAGTATTACAGCCCTTAAACCTGCGCCCAGCTCCTGAATAGCACTGGGTTCTGAGGTGTGTAGCCCTAGTATTCTCAGCAGACTTGCATTTTCTCAGGTTTGCGTTTGGAGGTTTGGTTGCATCTGTAGATTCACGGTGTAGATCTTCAGCGCCTACACCCCGAAAGCTTTATTCTGCAATCTTCCTGGCGTTGAATGTAACCCAAAGCTTTTTTAAACCTGTCGAAAAGAAGCTTCAACAAAAATGTAGGGCATCCGGTTTAGGTTTCAGGGTTCGGGAAGAGGCTGAGGGTTTAATAGGCAGGTCTGAATTTTAGCAAAAACAGTTTCAGTTTGTTGTTTTGGGTTCGGGGTTTAGGGTTGGAGTTTGGGGTTCAGGATACTCTTCCTTGCAGGATGTCAGAAGCGCCTTCATGCAAAGTACAGAAGCTACCGGTTTAGGATTTAGGGTTTAGCAATGGTTGCGAGTATGGTCATGGCAAAGCAAGAGATAGCTGCAGGTGCCAGCTGAATGTTGTGCGGCGTGCCTGCATGTCAGAGCAAAAAGTGGTATGTACTGCTCCGGGCCAGGGGTTCAGTGATGTTCAGTGTAGGGGCAGGAATACTTTGTAATACTCTTTCTGAGGGCTCCTTAGTCATATCAGTATTACTGCATATTAATATTGCTATTATCGTTATTATTATGATCATTACCATTATTGTCCTTATTTTGTCACTAGTATTGCTATGACTGTTTTCTTATTATTTCTGCTACTAATATGTTGTCGTCTCATTATTGTTATTTGTGTTTTTATCGTTGTTCTATTGCAATATACCCAAGACCCCGGTCGAATAGTTTATAGGACCATTATGGTTTCCTGCACTGCCAAAGCCCATGTAAGAGTAGCTGATGATCACACCTTGTGGTGTGATATGGGGGTTTCCGAAAATAGGGGACCCGAATATAGTACCCAAAATAGTAGGATCCTTATAAGGACCCCAAAATTAGGTACCCCTATTTTCGCTAAACCCTAAACCCTAAACCCTAAACCCTATTTTTGGAAACTCCCATATCTGAACTTTAACTTAACCCGTCAAGTCGACAGTGGACAGTGCTAAGCACAGGAGTGTGACTAGCTTCAAGCGAACCCCTCCACCGCCAAAAGTCGTAGTCGTGAACCCTAAAAGCGTGAAAGCCTAAACCTAACACCCCGAAGCCCCGATAATCCTAAACTCTACGATTTTTGCCCTTAGCTTCCGTAGGTGTCGACGTTGCAGCTTGGGGATGTAAAGAGTTGGAATTTTTGTGGAGCTTAGGGTTCTGCTTCACAGCTTTGGAGTTTGGGGTTCAGGCTCTTCAGGTGCCCAAGACCCCGCAGTATAGAAAGACAAATGAAATGACCAAACCGGCAAGCCGAATCCGTGAACCGCAAATAAGACAAAGCCCCAAACCCTAATCATTATCCCGCCGCATGAACCATCAAGCTTACAAGCCGAAGCAGCAAAGGCTTCATTGCTTCTCTACAGCATCTTACATGTGACTTAGGGTATATGTTAGGCTGCTGGTACTGGCGCCGAGGTTTGGGGTTCATGAGTACCTAGAGGCTCATACCCTACCCCTTTTTTTATGATACCTAGCTTTATGGTTAGGATCTGTTATCTTAAAAAGTAGGCGCCCTAAAAAAGGGGTAGGGTATGAGCCTCTAGGTAACGGAGTCTGGTTGAAATTTGCCGGGTGCGGGCTCCGGTCCAAACCTAAGCAGAACTCACCCGCTCATAACCTTAACCTACCAAAACCTACTTTTTGCAGGGTCCCTATAAATTACATACCAGAGTTTATCATAAGGACCTACAAAAGGTTAGGGTTCGGTAGTTTAAGGAAAAGATATCGGTTGGCTCGTTACGCCGCAGAGGGAACATGCAAACCTTAGATCGCAGACCCAGAATCAGCCCTCATACGGACAGAAGTCCCATATACGCTTCATCTCCAAACCCCTCTACTTCTAGAAGGTTGAATTGGGGGGGGGGGAGTAGGGGGGTATTGGAAGCAGAGACAACAACGTAATTGATTTTCAGTTTTCGTGCTTGCCGCCTAAACCCATAGGACCCCCCCCGGCAGGTTGTCAAGTGAGTTTAGTCCTCAGCCTTAAACTCTTAACTAAACTCTATTACCCCTCAATGGTAGACGCCATGACCTTGACCGTTGACCTGGGTTCGGGCGCCCAACTAATAGCGCCCGCAGGTCAATCTCTTCCAGTCACAGATCAAGGATGTGACCCGAAAGATGATGGCCGAACCGGCTGCGGTTGGTCATACTGGCTTAATATAGGCGCTTAAGTACTTAGTGCTAGGATTCCTTGGGGCTCCTTAATGGAAGCACGAAACATGTTATGTACTACATACTCGACAGATGATTCTTGGTCGAACCAGCTGGGGTTGGTCATGCTGTCTATAAGGGTACCCAGGCCTGAACACTTGATAATCCTATTCCTGAGGGCCCCTTGATCCTTCGTATACAGACTCCGCTATTTCTCTAAACCCTAAACCCTAAACCCTAAACCCCTAAACCCTAAACCCCTGATTAAGTTGAGACTCGTATGTTCGTATTAAGGCTCCGTGGTTTAGTATTGAGGCTCCGGGTTTCCAGGACCTTTAGCACCCTATAGGCCCTAAACCCCTAAACCCCTAAATTAAACCCAGACCCTGAACATGTCGGTTTTGAGCTTCAGATGCAACACTACTCCTTCATCCTCGCCAATCCGTACATATGCCCTCTAAACCCTTAACACAAACCCTAAACAAGACCTGAAGCCACATCTCAAACCTCAATACTTCAGCAGCGTAACCACCTTGAGGACCGTAGACCTTAAAGCACCTCTGTGCCAGGCTACAGTCAGTGAGCTCTCTATGCATCAAGCAACTGCGCACAAGCTCCAGGTGCACAATCTCTCGATTATTATGATGACCATGTTTTATCAGTATTGTTATCATTAAAGTTATTATTGTTATTATTATTATCATCATCATCATTCTTATTGTTTTTTGAAGGCTTCTTTGAGTTTGACCAGTATAGCCGAAGGGCCGACAGGCTTAGCCCAAAGGCTCCTGAAAGAAACGCGGTATAGATTCCGATGCCAATCTGGATCTAGATGGGCATGGACATGGAGACAAGGATACAGACAGAGATGATAGGTCCTGTAGGTAGGCCGGTACTAGGCAGGTAGCGAGGAAGATAGGTAGATACTTCGATAGGTAGAGAGGTGTGGCTAGATAGGTAGATAAGAGGGTTTAGGGTTTAGGGTTAGATAGATAGATGTTTGTTTTACATTCACACAGATAGACGGCACATCAAAAAGACCCACGGCCCCCCGAGCAGGATTGCATCCAGGGACCTGACCCATCGCTAGCCCCCGAAGTTCCATGTAACATATTACATATATATATATATATGCATATATATATATACATATAAATATATTATATAGATACATGTATTATTATTCGTGTGATACACACGTCTTTTTGTTGTTGGTTTGTTACATTCTGAGACCCCTTGTTGCCCCAACACGGCACTTAAGGTTTTGATACTGACTAACTAGTTTATAAAACCTTTTCTTCTGCTCTCACAGGATGAACACAGGCTGAACATTATGCCACAACAGTCTGTTCTGATTGCCCAGCTGTCGTTAGAGTTCAGGGTCTAGCAGCAGGGTTTCGGGTCTGAGTCAGGGTGTAGGGTTCAGGATCGTGGATGAAGGGTGTAGGGTTCAAAGCCCAGGCCCGAAGCCATCCTAAGAATCCAACACCTTGTAAGAGATCCAAGACCTCTTACAAAGCCCTTCTAGATGCCCAGCAATACCCTTATCGAACCCCCAGAACCCCCTTATGAAATCTAGCACAACCCTATGTTATAAGATGCTGCAGAAAGTTGTGTGAAACCCTTCGCAGTTCCATGTTTCATACCCCATGACAAATCCTAGCCTTGTTTAAGAACCTGTGACAATCCGGCGACACCTCCTAGAGCCTCAGAGCTCTGTGAAACCTTTATTCCCGAACCCCCTTCCTAAACCTAAACCCTAAACCCCTAAACCCTAAACCCTAAATCCCGAACCCCCTGTGCAGAAAGAGCGCGACGACGTCTGCGAGCGTGCCATCGTCGCTCGGGACCGCCTTCAAAACGGCGAGGCGCAGGGGTTGAGGGCTCAAGGTCTAGGGTTTTAGGGCCTTAATAGTATTAGGGTTTAGGGTTTAGGGTTTTAGGGCCTTAATAGTATTGGGTTTAGGGTTTAGGGTTTTAAAAGAGCCTTACTCGGATTTAGGGTTTAGGGCTCAAGGTTTAGGGCTTAGGTTTAAGGCCTTAATACATCGTAAGACTCCTGCTAGGAGTTTCGGTAATACATCATTCTAGGATGATGCAGGGGTGCCTTGAAGGGCTCAATTAAGAGATTTAGAGGGTTTAGGACTCTATGGCTTGAGACATCCCGGTTGAGAGTGTTAATGTAGGATTTGGGTTTTAGGGACTTGGATTAGGGTGTAGGGCTAGTAAGTAGGGTTATAAAGGACATCCAGCAAGGTCTACGTCGTTTTTCTTGGATGTCGGATGTAGGAGAACTATAACAAAAACCCGAGATGATACAGTGGACATTCGTGAACTTAGTGTTTTAGCCGGGTTGGGGGATCCTTTTGTGCACTTCCCTTTTATGATTACCCTTCTTCCTGGTCGTGGTCCTTGTCACAACGGCAGTGCCGCATCTCAATCCTACTTGGAGGTTCATGGGTAGATAGAAGTGGGGTCATAAGTAAGGTAACTATACTTATATCCCTTATTAGGGGACTTATAACCCCACTTATAACCACCCATGAACCTCCAAGTAGAACTAGTTCGCCAAAATGGCCCTACCATAATGGAGGGTCCAAGTCGGACCCCGAATCCATCCCGCGCCCCAACCCAAGACTTCCTCCCCAAAGTTGCCCATGTACGTTGACGATTTCTTAGTAGTACCGTTTTATTGTTTTTTTTATTCCCTATCTGATCCCAAAGGTTAACCTTTAGCTCCCCTAAGATACTGGACAAGTAAGATTTAGGGGTTCAGGGTCCAGGGTGTAGGTTTAGGGATAAACCGTCCTGAGTCCTAGCAGAATCGGTGCATTTTTGATGCGCACCTTATGCGATGAGAAAATCAGAATCCCTGAGCCCTAAACCCTGAACGCCAAGGCCAACACCCAAAAATTCTCAAACCCTAAACCCCCTACAATAAGTACCATATAGCACCCTTTATGCTTCCCTCTGATAGTACTCCTACAAGAAACCTAATGGGATCACGAAGGGCCTTTAATACTTAAAGGAACCCAAGACCCCAAATTCCAAAGCCCTTACAGGAGCCCCGAATAGTACCCATAGAGGAACCCTAAACCCTAAAACCCTAAAACCCCTAAACCCTAAACCCTAAAACCCCAAAACCCCAAAACCCTAAACCCTAAACCCTAAAACCCCAACCCTGAAACGATGCCATAAGGAGCCCAAACAGGAGCTCTCAGAGCCTAAAGCGAACACTGCACTGCCAGGCCCCCACCGACACGGCCGATGCAGAGTTCCAAAAGCTACTCCAGGCCCTTACCCAGAAAGTTTGGATTTTTGTGTGTACTGGTTTTTGGGGTTCTTAAGGGTCTAAGAGGGCTTCGGGTTTGAGGGCTTTGTAGGCTTGAGGGTTATGGTTTTTGGTGTGAGGGTTTAGGGTTTTAGGATGCCTTCAAGGTTCTTATGGGTCTAAGAGGGCTTCGGGTTTGAGGGTTTGGGGTTTGGGATTCGGGGTCTACTTGGTTTTGGGGCTTCAGGGTTTTAGGTTTAGGATTCACTTGAACTTGAATCTACCAACTTTTTCGTACGGTCCCTAAAAAGTTCACCCCGTGCACAAGTATGTTGTGGCAGCTTGCTAGATTTTTGAGGGTTTCGGGCGTTGACAGGCAGATGTTTTCGGATTGCGATATTCCGAAGACAAGGAAAACATGCGTACGAGCCGCACATGCGGTGCCAGCTGTTCCGCACATGCGAGATTATGCATATCCGGTCTGCTTGTTCCGGCACTGGTTGCGACTGCCTTACATGAGTTTGAACGCTGCGCATAGACCTGTCCCCAACATAGCCAGAAGATAAGCCCCATCGGCTCAACGAGAAGTTATTCCAATGGCTCCGGCTTAGATGGATCCGTATAACCCTAAACCCTAAACCCTAAACTTTAGAAGAATCCGTATAACCCTAAACCCTAAACTTTAGAAGGATCCGTATAACCCTAAACCCTAAACTTTAGAAGGATCCGTATAACCCTAAACCCTAAACCCTAAACTTTAGAAGGAAAAAAACTTTAGAAGGATCCGTATACCTGCACCAATTTCTCAGCCTTCGCAGGGCGAGCATCAGAAGGAGCTGGATCGGCAGGCCAGAATCAGAGCCGGGTTCGTAGGGTTTAGGGTTTAGGGATTTAGGGTTCGTAGGGTTTAGGGTTAGTAGGGTTTAGGGTTTAGGGATTTAGGGTTAGTAGGGCTCAGGGTTAGTAGGGTTTAGGGTTTAGGGTTTAGGGTTAGTAGGGTTTAGGGGTTTAGGGGTTTAGGGTTTAGGGTTAGGGTGAATCAGACACGAGTTAGTACAAACCTTTGAAGCCTAAACTGTCTGCAAAAGACTGACCCTCGAATCCCAGAGCCATCGAATCCGTAAATCTGCCGTTTTTTATCCAAAACCCTGACGTTGAGCCCCAGACCCTAAGCCAAAGCTTTGCCAAAACCCTCTGCCCGAGACCCTCACATAATTTTTTTGATACTCCTGGTGTTCATTCTACCCCCCCNCCCCCCCATTGCCCCAGCCAAATGCCCACAGTTGCTGCAGTGCAAGCAAAGGGGATCCCAGGTTCTGGGGTTTCGGGGTCCCTGGAGTTCGGGTTTAGGCTGCAGCCTTCAAGAAAAATCTGCAGGGCTTACCAGGACCAGGACCCTCCCTGTAGCCTCAAATAGGGGTATATGCTCCCAAATAAGGGGCACTTAGGGTCTAATAGAGGGTAGATGGAGAGTCCAAGTACCTAATAATCATATACTCTCCAAAATCCTAACCTACATAACTACTATCCTAAAACCGAGTACCTCATTATTGGGTCCTTTGGACCCTTGGGGGTAGATGGAGGGTCTAGGTATACGTATGAAGTTGACTTCCAAACGCATCTTGAACCGTAGCTCTGCTCTGCGCAGCACAATTTGCTAAGCACCCATCGCTTGACCAACCTTTTGCCAAGAGTATTCGGTCCAATCCTTATGGAGCCCTTTAAAGGAACCCTATATAGTGAACCCTTTACTTTAAGGGCATGAGGCTAATGATGTTCCAACTTTCTGGCTTCTACTATAATCCCGTTATACAGAAGAGGGCAAGTTCTATCGTGAGTTGCGAGGCTGCGGCGCAGAGGAAGCAGGAAGAGGAGATTGTCAACAGCTCCTCGGCTGGTTTAGGGTTTAAGGTTAATCATGGTTAACCCTTTTACTGGGCTTTGGAGTACCATACTTTAATACTTTTTTCTTAAAGGAACCATTATGAAATAAAAGTTTATACTTTTTTCGCCCTGGTTACTTAAAAGCCCAGTTTAGAGTTGGGTTTAGGGTTTAGGGTTAATCCCTTTAGAGTTGGGTCGGGGGTGGTGGTTTACAGGTTTAGAAGTCTTGTGTGTTTAATCTGAGTGTCATCAGGGTTCTATGCGGCTTCTTGAGCTGTAACGATTTTGGGTTTCCGGGTTTGAGGGGTTCATGGGGTTGCCTGGACTTCGGGTTCACAGGGGTGGATATGTTCTCTTTCACTGCTTCTTGGCGGGACAAAGGTCCGAAGGCCTCAACCCAAAACCCTAAATCCCGAATCCCTTTTCCCTAAACCCCAAGGGTCCAACTACCTAATAATCATATACTCTCCAAAATCCTAATCTACATAACTACTATCCTAAAACCGAGTACTTAATTATTGGATCCTTTGGACCCTTGGGGAAACCTTAAACCCAACACCTTATACCCGGAATCCAGTTCTTGAGGATACAGTCAATATCCAGGGATCCTGGCCTTGTACGGAAGGACCGAGGCCTCGACAGCATGATTAAGGAACAAGTGCCAAGTTTATGGTTTTAGGAGTGTAGGGACGATCCAAAACAAAACGGGTGGTTCAGGGAGGGTGGGAGACTGTTTCTACTTTATCGTGGCACTTACAAAGCCCAAAACCCCTGCATCAAATTCTAGAAGGGATCCTTAGACGTGCAGAATATCGGAGTCTCGGGTGAACTGCTGCAGTGGACTGGTGTGATGGTGAGGGCTTTAACCTGGATCACGGCCTTGCATGCCAAGACCACCAGGAGGTAGAGCAGATCCACATCTTGAGATCTACAGCCCTCGTTCGGATCTAGGGCACTTTTTCTTTCTAGACAGAGACATCACCGTCACCTTGAACTTTAATCCTAAGCACCACTGACGGTATCATTGTATTTCCGTCATATCCATACCATCAACTATCTCGCAACCCACGGCTTCTGGGCCCCGGGCCACACTCCCTAACCCTAAGACCCAGACCCCTAAATCCCAACAGCCTTCCAAGCCATAACAACCCCTCAAGCAAAGCTCGAGAACCCCATCAGGCAACTTCACCCGCACCACTGCCGAGCCTCGTGCTACTTGACTGCCAGTAAATTTCAATTTAGGGGTTAAGTAGGTGCCCTACCCAAAGGAATAGGGTTTGGGCATATAAATATAGAAGAGCTCTACGGATATAACTATCTATTCAGACCACTAGGGGCTGGAGTTCTTGAGTTTATTGCATACGTCGGGTCATAGCCTCACCCCACCAAGGGTTCTGGCACAACCCTAAACCCTAAACCCTAGACCCTAAGCCGGACCAGGAGCCTTCGAACAGGATGCAACCGGGCTTGGGGTGCTCTGTTCCGACGGCGAAACACTAACACCGAGTACCAAGCCCCACAAGGCCTTAACCCCTGAACCCTTATACCCTACACCCCTAATCCCCAAAACCCAGTCGGGTTTTGGGAGTTCGGTTTCAGGCCCCCACCTCAAAAAATCGAAGAGGATCGTTCTTGCCAGGTTCTTGCCAGGCTTTAGCCTTCAGCATTTGCATGAGGTTTACCTTAACCTACCAAAACCTACTTTTTTGTAGGGTCCCTATAAATTCCATATTAGGGTTGATAATAAGAACCTACAAAAAAGTAGGGTTTGGTAGTTTAAGGTAGGAATTGGGGCTAGGGGGTTTAGGGTTCAGGCGTTTAGGTTAGGGCTTAGGGTTATCACGCTGAGCCATGATTACGTTCAGCCTCAACTTGCCCTCATGGCATTCACCCTAAGCCCCAATAGGTTTACGGCCTTAGTTAGGGCTCCTAAATGATCACTCTAGTGTGTTGTACTCAAGAATTCTCTTCTCATATCTAAACCCTAAGGCTTTTACTAAACCCTATAAACCCTGAAGAATTGAACCCTTGTAACCCTGAAGCAGTGTTTAGGCCCCAGGGGGAGTCGCCGTGCCAAGGTCAATGCGTACATCCCCGACGACGACCACGGCTTGCCAAAGGCGTGGATGCCGGGGAGCTTCGGGGTTGGGGGTTTAGGGTTGTACGGTTCGGGGTTTAGGGTTTTGGGGTTTAGGGTTCGGGTTTAGGGGGTTTCGGGTTTAGGGTTCGGGGTTTAGGGTTCAGGGTTCGGGGTTTCCGGTTACGGGATGACTCGGGTAATCGGGGCAAGCATGGGTGATGGGGTGCAGGATAATTAGGGTGTTAGGGCTTTTAGCGGGTGTGCATTTAGAAGAGGGGGGCCTATGCTTTCAAGCAAGCTTGGGTCGGATGTTTCGGACGGCTTTGTAGGAGAATCTGTCCCGAATGGTTTAGGATTTCGGTTTCAGGGTTTAGAGCTTCGGAAAACCATGGTTTCCAACCTTCTTATGTTCCTTCTGTCGGGTGCCCAAAGCTCCTATTCCAAGATCCTGCCTGTCCATGAGACAGCGGTTCAGGGTTTAGGGGTTTAGGGTTAATGATGGTACTACAATCCGGGCGGGTGAGACCTACTAAACCTGAAACGCTCGACGCAAGGATTCCTCCAGCAGAGCTCTGCTAATAGTGAATACGTGGACCCTGGATAGGGTATAGGTATGTTCAGGAATCCAGGTGGGTGGTTGTCAAAATTATGGTCCCTTTTTGGGTCCTTATTATAATACGGCACCCAATATTTATTAGGGTACCCAAAAAGGGGGCCATAATTTTGACACCTACCCAGATGACTTTGCTTAGTGCTTGAGGAGCTGAGGGATTGGAACGTGTGATTGGGATCAAGGCCGGAGTCCCCCTAAAGCTTACAAACCAGAACGGTTAACTCCCAACCCCTAGGCCCTGAAAGCATCAAGCCCTGAGTACGAAAACTCCCACATACTCTCGGCCCCAAACACAACAAAAAAACTATCTGCGTCTACATGAAAATACCTTCCTCAACGTATAGTGCCTGGCAATGGATTCCTTCCACCTTTCGGCCTAGAGCTTCATCCCGTCATACCCTGAAACGCTCATGCCCCGACAACTCGAAAACCCTGAAGTTTACAGCCTGATCCTTTTCGCACCAAAAGAACCAAAAGCACCCCATGTACATGAACAGAGGTAACCAGGAGCCTGCCGAAGACCCAATCCTTGGCAGGCCTATGGCGTCAATGCTCCCTTCAAGCCCACGGCACAAGGCGCAACTACCTTGACATAGTCAGCTTTTGGAAGACCTGTAGACGACCGGGCTGTGGCGCTTACCTACACAAGTTTTGCCATGCAGCATCAGTGGGAGGGCGGGTGGGCGGGACAACTCATGTGCGCATGGAGTTTGGTGATTTCTGGAGAGTTGACGGTGGCGGGCCAGCGTGGGTTTGAGACCATCACTGAAGCGGAGCAACGTATGTCACGACGCAAACGACAGAGATGCAGCTGATGAGATTGATGATCTGATGATGCGGTAGCGATGGTACTGACGAAGGTGACGATAGCAAAAGCAGTGGTTCGGAGCATGAAGCTGTCGCAGATACAGCCAAGGTGGTTCACGAGGTTGATGACAATTAGGGGGAGCGTGTGCAAGAGGTGCTCATGAACAAAACCTGCACCTCAAGGTGAGAAATGGTGAGTAGCATCACCTTCTCTTCAAGGTGGCATCCTCATCAGCATCACCACCAACACCAACATTGTCGTCATCACCACCATCACCATTTAACATCACTGCACCAGCATGAGCGGCACCAGGAAATGACAGCATCACCATCATCATCTTCTTCATCAACATCATGATCATCATCGTCATCTTCATCATTACCATTATTATGTTCGTCCTCCTCGTCGTACTCGTTGTCGGGATCATCATAGTATCCTTCCTCCCCAGCCCACCATCATTATTTATAAATATCATAGCTCGCTATCATGATCATGGCAACGACGAGTACTGCCACTGCTGCTTTCTCCACTTCTTCTTCTGCTATTTCTACGCCTCCTCCTGCTGCTCCTGCTGCTCCTGCTCCTGCTGCTGTTGCTTGTTGCTGCTGCTACGATGCTGTCGAAGATTGCTGCTCCTTCTGGCAGACCCTTCCGTGGGCTCCCCTAAGTTCTTCGAGCCGAGGATTGGAGCCTTGAGGCTTTGGGGATTTCCCGCTTCGGTAGTGGAGCTTCCTAGCTTTGGCAAGTGCGAGGAGCTTCCATGCGCTTCATTCGAAAGCCCAACCCGCCGGGTGCCCCAGAGCTACGACAGTTTAGTGCCCTGGAAGTCGATACGATATAGTCGCGAAGTTTACCCTGAGGGTCCATGTATCTATATAGGGAGTACCTTAAGGCCAATGTACATACTATATGAGTACATGGACCCTTAGGGTTAGTGCTGCTATCCGAATCCGTTTTGCCAAGGGTCCTTCAAGACTTCGGGGGTTTAGGGTTTAGGGTTTAGGGTTGCGAGGCAAAAGACTTCTAACAATTAGTTGAGTTGGCTGCGATGCTGCACGAAGCTGTTGGGAACCCTTTCTTGCATCAATCCGGCATGGGCAGGGTGTGCAGCAGGCAGTTGGTAATCTTACTCATGCATTTATCGGTGTATTCATTGCAATATGGCAATACCCCATGCGGTTCATGTCATGATAGTCATAAACAACTACTAGTAAAATGAAATCCTCGCTCAAAATAGACCAAAGTAGGTACCAATGTGATGCGATGCTTTGTTTTGGTCCCCGCGGCACCTATCATTTGCGAACTTGCAACGCCTCAGGCAACCAAAATCCGCAATCGTCAACCCTAAATCCTAAACCCAAAACCCAAAAAGGAGCTCACAAAAAAAAGAAAAAAAACGAAACCCGAAGCCCGCATCCCCAAATCCGAAGCTCTAAGCCCTAACCCGGAGCCGACTTTTGAAGACGCAGACCAAGGAAGCCCATCGAGATCTAGCTGCATGGGCTCTGAGAGACGCAGCCTTTGTGGACCTACCGGCATACTGCTCCTTATCATATCGAGTTCAGAGCTCGCAACTTCGGGCAGGAATGTTGCATTATTCGCCACTGATGTGTTGTCCTGCTTTGTGAAGTTGGGTATGTTGCCAAGCTGCAAAGGGGCCATGTTTCACTTCAGTTGTTTCACCAGCGAGCCACCTGAATTCGCCAGGGTACTGTCCTTGACTGTGGGAGGCTCGTTGTCTTTCCGAGCTCAGTTGCGCAACAAAACGAACATTCAGGCCACAATGCCGCAGTGATATTATTCAATATTCAAGAAACCAGTGCCTAAACTAAGAAAACTCGAACATAGCAGGTGGACGTGTGATAACACATTCGTTGCACCTCTGGTCTTCGTTTTGCTTTCTTGGGACATCCTTCTGTAACGTATAACGTTTAATGTTTCATGTAATGTAATGCAATGCAATGCAATGCACAGACATGTGATTCAGTTTCAAGTCACGTCAGGTTTTTTGATGTGATGTGATGTGATGTAGCAGAGTGCAGGGTAATAGCGAACTATCGTGTAATATGAAGTAAAGTAATACAATGCAGTGTATTCTAATTCAGCCGTGTAGTATTATTTTTTAGATAGGTCGAGCGATCGTCAGACACAGTAGGCCCAGTAGATACGGTACATACAGTAGGTAGTTACAGAGACACAGTATACACACAGATAGATGTAGATGGATGGAAAGATTGATAGGTAGGTAGATAGGTTGTTAAATAGAAAGATCGACAACACCATGAAGACACCAGGTTATGCCTTCTGGGTTTATGCAACCTTGTTGAAATGAAAACCTCATTCGTTCCGGACCAGGGTTAGGAGCTGTGAACTGAGTTCAATGTTTAGGCCTCAGTGCTGGGAGTTGGTTTGCGAGTTCAGATTTCGAGGTCGGTTGGGTTTAGGGCTTCGGGTTTGGGGTTGAGGTTTTCTAGGTTGTGTGTGTAAGCGTGTTCGACCATGGTGACTTGGTTTAGGGATTGGCTTTGTCGTGTTGTTGTGAATAGTTGAGGAAGTTACGATAAGTTACCGTAAAAATAATAAGTCTGGAGTTGACCAAGTCACCCCATTAAGGGTACAGAAATTTCCACAGCAAGGATCCGATTTTGGGCCCCAGGGTCCAGAGCACCTCTACAAGAGCAGGCCGTAGCTGCAACCGGTCTACGAGAGCCTGTCCCTTTCAGACAAAAAGCACGACCTCTTCAACCCTTAAATGAAACCTTCACGAGTCTGTTGTAAAGCTGTACAAAGATTTCACAAGTACAGCTGGACCTACAACCCTCATTCCTAACCCACAGCCCCCACATGCCCTAAACCCCACACGCCTCAACCCTAAACTACAGCCAAGTCCACAGCGCTTATGCTTGACTCAAACACAAAGNCCCCCCCCGCCACATGATCTCATCAACGCAGCCACAGAAGCCAGCGGAGGCCGCGGCGCCAACCCACCCAGCTCCGGCGCACAGTCGAGGCCCAACCATCCCTTGCTCTTTCTTCGTAAGCCCAACCCCTTCCTCTAGCCGAAAAGACCTACCTTTTTGGGGTTCCTTATTATGATTTCTATATGAAGTAGGGTTTTTATTACCGTTTTGGTGAGTGTAGATAGGCCTCCTTTCGAATATTGGTGAGTGTATATATTGGGTTTTATTATGGGGATACTAGTAATATAAACCATACCCTATATGGGAGTTTCCGAGAATAGGGGCCCCTAAGATAGTACCCTAAATAGTAGGATCCTTATTATAAGGACCCCAAAATAAGGTACCCCTAATTTTCGGAAACTCCCATATATAGAAACAAAAAAAGGTAGGTCTTTTCGGCTGCAGGTAGACCCTGCAACCCTAATCTTCCTAAACCCTTGGTAACTACGCCTCAAACCCCTAACCTCTTAAGCCCGTAAAGAACCCTTATACTCGAATCCTTTCCCCGAAGGAGCCCTCAAAGGAGCCCTCCAAGCACCCTGAAACCCCAACCCCTTAAACCCTTAAGCCCTAAACCCTAAAGTATCCTTAAAGTCCTAAACCCAAAGCCCTAAAGTCCTAAGCCCTGAAGTCCTTAACCCTAAACCCCAATGTACGAAACCCTGGGCCCTAAAACCCTTAAGCGATCATTCCAAGGTCTGCCGACGCCTCGAGCTCCGGCTCCGCACCAGCTCCGACGTCCGGAGCAGGTGCCGGCCTTTTGTTGTTTGATGTATGTTTTCATTTCTTCTTGTTTTGTTGTGTGTGTGTGTCTCTCCGTGTTTTGTTGGTGTGTTTGTTCGTTGTTCTTGTTTTGTCCATGTTGTTTTGCTCTTGAGTTTGTTGCATGTTGTGTGTAAGTTTAGTCGTTTTAGCTGCTTCGTAGGGCTGTTTCTCTTGTCATTCTGTATGTTTTTGCCCGGGGGTTCGGAATGTTTCGAGGTTTAGGTTGCGGTGTGGGCTGGGAGGTTTGGCACGACATTTTGGGGCCCCTTACATAGGGCTGGGGCTAGGGTTTGGAATTGGAATTAAGGCCGCTCTAGGGTTAAAAGGGTTTCGGGTTTAGTGTCAACTATGGCGGTAGGGTTCAGCATAGGCCTCTCGTGCTGTGTCAGCGGGGGCATGTGGTTGGTTGACGAACACACCCTTTCTTTGAGAGCTTGGCTTTGCGGATCACTGTTATGACAATCACGGAGGGGCCATGACAAAGCCTGCGCAAGTTAATCCAGCATTGGGAGTATGTTGGCCTTCACGAAGAGAGCATGTCTGTTCAAGCATGTTGGAGCCTCGAATCTTAGACCTTGCACGCCTTGAATTTAAGAATCTCGACCCACACCCCAGTCCTCAAACTGGAAATACGGTTCACGACGGGTAGGGGCTGTTCTGAAACTTGACACCCATCCCACACCTACGTCCAAAACTCTAATCCTAAACCCTAAACTTCAAATCCTAAATCCCAAGCCGTGATCCCGACCAACCCTATCCTAAAAACCCCCACCAAAATCCCCAAGCCCTACACTCTAAACCCTTGCACACCAGGAGCCTTAAAAACAAAAAACCTTGCACACCCACCGAAAGAAAGACGTTCTGGTAGGCTCGCGACCGTTGGTGACGCCATCACTGGTTCACCCCCGCCGATTCAGAAGTTGAGTTCCGGGATAGGGTTTGGGGCCGGTAGACTTAGCATTTAAGGCGCGCGCGCAATCTAGAACCACAACACAGAATGGAAAAGGTGGCAGTCTTGGCAGAAAGTAGTGGGGACATTAAATTGGTCACTCACCGGGCGTTTTATAGGGTTTATGGTTGAGGGCTTGGGATTTAGAGTTTCGAGTTTGGGATTTGGGCTTCGGATGTCGATTCTTGGGCTATCGGTGTGCAGAGATTTCCGGAAAACGAGAGGTGATAATCAGCAACACTATCCCCTTATTGCCTCCAGAGTATATGGTTCTAATAATTGAGACCGTTATATCATGCTTTTGGGGTTTGGAGTGTTCGGTTTCAGGTTTCGGGTTCGGGGGTTGGCGTTTGGGGCTTTTGGTGCTGGCCAGTACTACTTTGTTGCCTGTTGCTTGCGGGGTCTACCTAGATCCTAGAATAATCGAAAGAAGGCGTATCATCAAGGCTATCTTGGAGAACCGAGCCATGCTGAAAGATCTGTTGATAACTCATGTACGATTGATTGAGGTTGTCGACGGCTTGGGGATAGCATCACGGTACAATAATTCGTGGGTTGCCGAGTTCGTGAGGCGTGTAGGGCTCAAAGCCACTGCCACTGGACGCAGTGGCTCCAGACTTCTATGAGCACACTTTACCTCGAGCTCCTGTCTGTTTCGGTATCAATCAAGCCTTTTCGCAGCTTGTTCGGGAGCAAACTTACGGTTTAGAGCTTCTCAATAACAATCAAAATGCTGTGTCAAGAATTTTCGGGTTCGGGGCTTGCACTTTGTGCGAGATGTACCACTTGCTCTCCCGTCGCCGGCCAAGGTTTTTCCAGCTGATGCGAAATCTGGGGAGTACAAGCCCTTCGACCAGTGGTTATGATTCATTGTTAATAACTCATTTATGATTTTGTGGGTTTGAGTTGAGCCAATGTCTCACATCACTCACATCGCAGTTTGAAATGTAGCCCAAACCCTCCTTGCGATTGTTAAAAAAGAAACCTCGCACCCCACGTCTTCTCCCCGAAGCCCTCACCCGTCTCCACCTAGGCACTTCAACGGCATATGCAGACCTTTGCTTCAACAAAGACTTACAGAAGCAAACGGTCACTGTCAGATACCCTTCAACACTGCTTAAACTGCATATAGAACCCCTTTAAGTCAAGGAACCTCAAACCCAAATTCAAAAATGTCAAGACGGGAATCCCCACAGCCCAAAACCCCAACCTCAAACTTAAACCCTAACACCCCTCTGGGCCCATAACTTTCAGAAATCCTACGTCCGGACGCCATGGACCCGGCCAAAGCTGTGCCGGACCCACCGGCTCCTCCGCCACAAAGAACTGTCAGGTTTCCGGTGTGTTCCTTCAAGGGTTCCGTTACGTGTTCCTTTAAGGCTTCAAAAGGGGTTTGGGATTTAGAGTTTAGGGCTTATAAGGGGGCTAAGGGGTTTAGGGTGTAGGGGTTTGGGGATTGGGTTCCTTTCGGGGATGGTTTCTTCCATTAGGGGTTGCTTCAAGGGTTCCATTAAGGGTGCTACTGGAGTTTCTAGGAGCGTTCTTTAAGCTTCAGGCGAATAGTAATTATGCGGATCGATTTCGATTTTTGATCTTTAAGAGGAGGGTTCCTATTCACAAAACTCGGGTAAGGGCTTGTTACTGTGTTTTCGGATTTCGGCGAATTTTGTGTGTGGTGTCTCAGGACCTAGGTCGTTTTGCGTTTAAGGAGCTCTAAATAGAGGTCCCAAAAGCGACATCAACATAAGCATTTTGCAAGGATATCCTGACTGTATTGAGCTTCATTTTAAGGGCGGGATGCATCCTAAGTTTTGCGTAGTTGCTGTTGTTGAGCTCTAGAATCCTCCAGCGAACCCTGGTAAACCCCTGCCGCCGAAAAGAGAAGCTTAGCCACATCGCCCAAGTGAAGCCCAGGTCCAGTTGGCCACCGCGGAACTCGAGGTACAGTGCGTTTTGGGGGCTAGGGTTGGTTTAGCCTTTAGGGTTTAGGGTTTACCCTAAGGGTTTAGGGTTTAGGGTTTAGGGAGGGCTTGGGGGTTTATAGGACTGAGAGTGAATGTGTGTGTGTATATGTTTTCCGACGTTTTCTGTTCAGTTTTAAGCTCAGTCAGAAACATCTTTGTCATGGGGATTGCTACCTGCCTTTTTGGAGGAGTTCACATACTGTCAATGGAGCTTGATCAAGAACCCCAAGCTAGGCCACTCGTTCTTGATTTCAGTAGTCTGGTTTGAGAAGAGAGAAGAGCAGTAACTCAGGCTTGCAATAGCAAGGATTGTTCTCTTCGATCGTGTTAGCAAAAGTGCTGCACGCGCCACGCCTGGGCCTGCAACTCTAAAGCAGCCATACTGCCCTCAATCTGCAAAGAACTGCAACCTCAAACTGCCAAAGCCTTCGCCCATTCGGGCTCCTTCTCTTTTAACTACACTAATTACTTGGTCCCGGGGCTATCTCGTATCACCTGGGTGTTTTACGCATCTGCAAGGCGACTACTTCGGGAACGCATTATAGATCATATTCGGCGTCTACAGCACGCGCTCGCATCTGTCAGTCTCAGTAGGCTTGCGAGCGCCCCCCACCTTGGCACGAGTGTGTGCTTGTGTATTGTAGACCACGTATACATCTTGGAGGGGGAAGGAAACAGTGCATTGTGAACCGTGCATTGTCGAGAAGCCCTTAGGATAGCTGACATTTGAACTGCTCCAAATCCAGCGTCTACAAAGCAAACGCATTGATTTCTTATCGTGAAATGCTTCCAAATGCACTATATTATACCTCAGCGTCCACAACAAATCCGGCACTCTGGCCTATCTGCTGCGTGCTTTTGAAACCAGCATCTACATGGTGTTTAGCTAGTTCTGATGTGTAATTTCCTCGCTGATGTGTATTCTCCCCAAACCAGCGTCTGCCGGCATTGATGTGTATTCTCACCGACTGATGTGAGATAACCCCAACGCCGAGTACTAGTATCATACCCTGAGGGTCCATGTACCCCTGTAGCATATACTTTGGGCCCAATGTATCTATATAGGGAGTACTTTAAGGCCAATGTATATACTATATGAGTACATGGACCCTTAGGGATACCAAGATACACCCAAACTCTATTGTGAGTATTGAGCCGCCGATATCGAATATCCTCAACCTGTTTCACAAACCTTGCGGGCTTCGGCCCCTAAAACTTGGAGGCAGAAGCAGCGCCCTAAGCCTAAACCCTAAACCGTTTAAGGTTTAGTTTAGGGTGCAGAGTTTAAGCCCCAACCAAACTCACTCTCACTTAACTGCCTGAAACCCACAGCATGAAAATAGGGGACCCTAATATAGTAGCCTACATAGTAGGGTCCTTATGATAAGGCCCCAAAATAAGGTACCCCTTATTTGCGGAAACTCCATATATCGAATGCTCTGTATCCTTCGTTTTTCCTTTGGGATCCATGGCTTCGGCTAAAGGCTTTCGGGTTTTAGGGTTAGGGTTCAGGATTTAGGGTTGTTGTTCGCGCGCGCGCGCGCATGGTGAAGCTCGGGTCTCACAGAGACCGCCTCCTCTGTCTTCGGTTTCGAAAAGGAACGTAATATATGGGGGGCCTATGTAGATAATTTCTGATATCTTTATTTTTTATCATGGTTATAGTGTAATATACCACAAACCCTATATTCTGATTAAACAGGCCCCTCTGCAAGTTGTGCAAGATCTTGGGCCATCCTACTGCTGTTTGCGAGATGTGCTTGTCTTCAACTGCATACTGCACAGTTAAAGTGCATGTGTTGCTTTGGGAAGTGCAGAAAACATGGTTACACAAATTGTCGCCTGGGCAGCGTAGTCTCATACTGCCCGGCCCCTGCAAAGCCTCAAAATAAGGCCACGGATGTGCAGAACACATGGTCGCGTAGTCTCATACTACCCGCTCTGATATGTTGGCAAAGGCCCTTGTAAAGCCCCACATAATATGGCCACCCATGTGCTCATAGGAAGCCGTCCTGAAACCAAAGGTAGGAGCCTAAGCTTCAGGCTGTCGGATGAGGGGGAGGTTTAGGGTTTAGGGTTCAAGAAGGGCATGTGGACGCCAGAGCTCGGTGTCGTCAAGATCCAGCTGGTGTCAAATGACGAGAACAAATATGGGATCTTCACAAACGGGCTTCCGGAGTTCGTCCAGCCCATCCGGCTGAGAAGAGCTTGATTCTCGACGGGCGAGGTGAAGATCGCGTCGAAGACCATCCACATTCGGCACGCGTTGTTTGAGAAATTCGAACTTCGCACGGCTGAGATCAAAGCTCTGACGCCCGATGAAACTCATAATCGGCCCAAAATTATACACAAGAGAACCTGTCAGGCCACTAATTGATCCATGTAGGACCACCCTAAACCCTAAACCTACAGCCTCACGGCCCTAAAAGCCACCGTAGGAGCCTTCATAAACCCGCTGTAAAGCTTTAGCCGCCACAGGGGTCTTCTGATACTGTAGAGGCCTCAATGGTGGTTCCTTATTTTGCTTCTAGAACCATGGGCCCCAAAACCCTGATCGAATTGCTAAGGCCCCTAGCCACCACAGGGGTCTTCGGATAAACCCGCCCCATGGAGTTTATATGACCTGATAAGGACCCTTTAAAATAGACCCTAAACCCTGTGCCCTAGCTTAAACCTAGAACCTCAACCCTGAGCCCTAAACCTTATCTGGGTTTTGGGTACATTAGGGAGGTCGGCATTGGGCCCCAAAAAAGTCGAAATAGCACCAGGCGAAGGATGCTCCGCTCAGCGAGCAACAACGCGAGGTCTGAACATATCAGGGTCTGGCTGCTCTAAGGTGGTTGAGCTTGCAGTTTTACTACGGTATTCTCGGGTGTTTTGGAGGGGTTTCGAAGGTGTTTTAGTCAAGACCTGTGAGGGTTTATCCGGTTTCAACCAGTGTTTCGGGTATGTACAGGCGTCCAATCAGGGGGGCTTGGCCTCGGACTTCTGTCTTTTGGTATCGGAGCTGAAGTTAGGTCACTATAACCCGGGTATATGGTAGACACCCTGCTTAGCTCGGTGTGGCTTTTAGACTGCGAGCAGGAAGATACTGGGGTTTAGGGTTCAAGGTGCCAGCATGTCCAGCTGCACGCACTGGGACACATTTCTCGAGGTCGTTCCCAGCGTCTTTTCCTCCAATTGGCTCCCGATATTGGTTTGCCAACATCGCGTAGGTGACGAAGACTTGAGGGTTTATTGTTCAGGGTTTTACCTAAACCCTAATCCTGGACAAACCACGGATGCCAGCTGGCCACCGATTCGGGAAGCATTTCGTTGCAATACTCTGGACATTGAGCTATATAGGACATAATCGGCGTGGGCGCCCTAATGACGCAAATCTGGACTAGAATCCCTATGAGAGATCAGCGGCGTCTTGTGCAATTGCAGTGGTGGGACCAGATCTTAGAGGTTTTCCTGGATGATTATAAGATCGGTTCATTACCACTTGCAGATTGTCAGATTCCAGACTGGGCACAAGTGTCGATATATGTTTTCAGCCATTCAGACATGATGCCACGCAGCACCAAGCGCCACTTGCTGCCGACCGAGATGGCGACCACGACTCTAGCCTGCAAAATGGACTTGCGTGGTGGAGCATGAGAGCAGCTGACGGGTGTTGTCCATCCAGCTTCCTGGTTATCGTGTTTCCCAGACATTATGTCGCTGGGAAGTTGCAGCAGCATCCTGCGACAGATAAATGAGGATACTGGTTTCTGGCATGGCGCGGATATCAGTGCAACGTTTCGCCAAAGCCAGGTTTTCATGAGACTTCTTGCAGCTTGGTCTTCGAGCATCACCAGCGTGACATGCCCACATCAGCTTCTCCATTCCATATCCTCTCTGGACGACAAGATCTGGCTGCATGGAATGGGAGAATACCTGCCTTGCATCGTCGGACTCGTGATAGCGGCGTCCTCAACCTCGCTTCTGTATTGGAGGTCTGAAAGACAAACCTGCCAGTCAATTCGACTGCTATGTAGTCCTGGCACTCCGCCGCAGCAACCATCGCAGCAGTCCGGAGAATAGCACTTGTTTGATTCTGCGAAAACCGTCTGCACTCGACGGAGAGATGCAATTTCGTCTATCAGATGGAGAACGAGTTAGAATCCCCGCTCCAAAGCGGGCGAGATGGCGACTTTTGGAGGCACACCTTCGAATTCCGCTGGCATGCAGACCTACTGGGATTGTTTTTGGATGGAGAAGAGGTTGCCGTGATTCCATTGACAGGAGAACAAACTCTTGAACCATGGATGCGTGCAGGAGCCATGTGTATCGCGTCCCCCGGCAGTCCAATCGCTGACTTTACGGTCGATGCGTTACCATGGCAGTATCGTGCCACGTTCGGGCATCCCAGGTGCTCATATTGTCAAAGGGAGCATGTTTGGCATGCTGCCAGATTTGACGGCTTCGACGCAACGACGTGGCAGGTGCCGTTGCTGCCACTCACTTCTGTAGAGCGCCAAGTATCCTTCCTGTCGAGCAATCAGTCCGACATCGACGATTTTCATGTGCTGCCAAGACATGCCGAGGATGGCAAAATGAAGAGCTGGCCGTTAGCTTCTTGAATCTAAATTTTCTACCTATCATCATCGAAAGGCTTGCGGGCTCGGGCTTGCGAACCAGCATCTTCGATTTGCGACGGCTGCAACGAGTCCTCTGCAGCCAAGAGGCCAGCGTGTTAGCGCGGCTTGCCTTGAAAGTCCACGCATGCCACGTTGCCATGCATCGCCACGCTAGAATAGAGCAACGCTGTGCTCAAAGCCAGGATAAGCGGGCCGGCGAACTCAGCAACGCCCCAGTAGTTAACTTAAGGAGATACCTATAGTCTTGTCGGAGTCGGTAAGCCGTAATGTCCCGGGACCCCCCCCCATCAACGAGTTTACGGTTTCGGGTTCGGGTCGCGTCCGCCCTGGACCCATGCCCAACATAGTCATCTCCTCAACCCAACACCTCGAAACCCTGAACCCCTAAATCCTAAACCCCTAAGTCCTAAACCCCTAAACCCTCAACCCCTCAAACCTGAGCCGGCAACAGCAGGAGCTTGCTGCGGAGATCCAGCGGTTGAAAGAGGCAAAGCAACAAGCTGTGGAAGAGGAGGCCGGTTGCCGTACTTGGAGGCCTCAAAAGGTGGGATGCAGGCAGAAATCCCTTATATATGGTGCAGCGCTGCTACTCACCCCCCCACCCCCCGCCACCCCATGGTAGCCCCCGTCCCCCCGTGTGGTTCCCTGTGGTGTGGGTTCCCCCCTGCCCCTCCCCCGTGTGTTTGCGTTTGGCTGCGCCCCCTTCCCTGGCTGTTGCTGGTTGGGCGTCCGGTTGCTAAGGGTTTGGACCTCAGGATGTGATACAGTTCCACTGAACTCCGTCCTGGCCTGAGCTCCAAAGCCAATGGTAGTGATGAGTATTATGGTGATGATGCTGATGATAATGATGATGATGACAAGGATGGTGGTCATGATCCCCATCCGCACTCTCCTCCGGTCCTTTGCTCAAGAGTCCCGAATGAAAATCATTCAAATACGTGTTCAAACTTACTGTTAACGAACCCAACCGAAACTTGGCTTGGAATGACAACGGTCAATACAGTTTTCGCAAGAACATCACAAGCCAAGCACGATTTTCAAATAAATAAAGCAATGAACATGCAGTGCCGAAGCTCAGAGTAACATAAGAGCAAAGGTACCACCAACAGCCACACTGGGAATAGCACATCGACGTCATTGTGCACAACATCATCGCCATCCTTCTCATCTGGGAGGGGAAGGGAAAGGGGAAGGGGCCGTGTGGTTCCCTGTGTTGTGGGTTGCCCTTCCCCACCCCCCCTGTGGTTCCTTGTCTTGTGGTTCCATGTGTTGTGGGTAGTCCGGTAGCCCCGCCACCCCCCTTGCTAAGGCGAAAGGCCTGGCTTGGGGGTGAGTTGCGCGGATGACGTGTGGCTGTTTGCTGGAGGAGAGGCCTGGCCTGGGGGGGGGGGGGGGNGGGGGGGCGCATACCACGGGAGTGGGTGGGGGCCTGTGACGCGGCGACGTGGCACCATATATGGACTCTTACTTGGGCATATCCCACCTACCTTCATCCCACCTGTGGAGCCCTTTGTTGCACAGGGTCCAGGGCAAACCAATGGACATATCTTAAAATGTTTTTCGGGGCTTCATTCATTGATGTAGACTTTTGGCGAGTACACCCTGCTTCCTTCGCTCCAACACCGTTAAAACAGTAAACTTTGTAAACATTTTGAGAGAGGGTGAGTGTACGAATCAGGGATTACAGTAGCGTTTAGACGCATGATTAATATCAACTCCGACAGTCCGCACAGCCCAGCCGACAGAAGTCAGAAGCCAGTCGGCGGTAGATCGTACGGAAGTGGAAGGCTCAGACTAGCGATTCCGTCTTCAAGTTAAGCTTGTTTATAGGAAATAACATGACGTCCATCATGAGCCGAACAACACCACACCTTGACGGCGCACGTACCTGGCAGCCATATGCCTACAGGACCTTGTTCAAGTTTGCAAACCCCTTCAAAACCTTGAACCTTAAGCCTTACATGGCGCTCTGCATAAATTTCAAACCCCATGTGGGCATTTCGCTGTATGGGGGTCCCTTTTTGGGGTCCTCAAAACGGTACGGCACCCCTATAAACAGGACTTTAAAAGGGACCCCATTTTAGAGAATTACCCATGTAGTACCGTACCCTTGTAGAAACCCTAAAGCGACCGTTCTAGATCCCTTTGAGGAACCCGACAAGGGACCCTGACTTAGAGATTTACCATATATGCCGAAGTCAAGACTAAAAACCACCATATACCCTAAACCTTAAACCCTGAACCCTAAACCATCTGCCCATCTGCCTATCTGTAGCAGAGAGGAGTACGAGGAAGCGGCGGCGTTGAAGCGCCGAATCAAAGTCTTGGAGGACACTCTCGGTGAGGCACTTTCTTCACAACTACTTAAGGGTTTAGGCTTTAAGTTTTGGGTTTAGGGGTTAAGTTTAGGTTTTAGAGTAACTGAGTAGGTAACCTTTACCTGTCGGTGTTTGTATAATCCTAGCAGAATTGAAAAGGTTTAGCTGTTGGGGCTAGGATACCGGCCCCTAAGCAACCACAACAGGATTCCTATACGGGTTACTGCAAGGGTTCTACGAGGCTTTGATGTTTGATATAGGGGCTTAATAATCAGAGAAGGCCCTAAATAGATTGAGTTTTCGCTCTAGGGGCCCTAATAATCTCAACTCGTTTCCTCTACGGGGTGCGCGGAAGTAGTGGCGCAGATGGATGCATGCCAGATACCTCAAGAAAATCTCTCCATTTGGGAGTGTTGGGTTTGGGGGTATTCTCGCATCGTGCATACGAGTCAATGGGAGTTTGAGCTAGGATACTTGTGTACGTCAAATTCTTAATTTCGGGCCTGAATATTTCAACTTTCCACTTATTGTTTCCGTATTTGTTGGTAGGCTTCCTCCTAAAAAGAACCCTGTTCTGAGTTCTACTGCTAAAGCCCATGTATTGCGTGTATTCACCTACCTTCCTTTCCATTTTGTCTTGTCAGAATGGTCAGACTTCTGAATGCTCCTCGCCGTAAACGTCAAAGGCAATATGCAAGAGTTGGCTTCCCCTCATCGTATTGCGGTTGACCTCACTGGGGTTTAGGGCTTTGTGGGTGTTTGGGGCCTAGGGCTTACTTAGGGCTCTTATAAGGGTTTAAGGTGCAGAGTTTCAGGGCTCGGTACTCAGTGCATTTGAGTTTATTTTAAGGAACAGGATTTCGGGTTTGAAGCTAGAACGAGACACAGGCTGAAGCAACCAGGATCAGGGGGCAGATGCCACCTGTGATGATGTAGTGTGGGCCAAAAGGATCGGTACTCTACCTGCAGGTTCATACCCTACCCCTTTTTTGGGGCACCTAGTTCTTTAGTTAAGATCTGTCACTTAGAAAAGTAGGTTACCTAAAAAAGGGGTAGGGTATGAGCCTCTAGGTATTTGCCGTAAGGTATACCTGGACCCAAATAACCTACCTTTCTAGGGTTCCCTGTTATGGTTTCTGTACATAAGTCCAAATAAAAAGGTAGGTTATTCGGGATTAAGGCAGGGTTTAGGGGGCCTCTGATCCCTGAACGTCCGAGGACTGGGTGTGTCGCAGACCTCTTGAGTCACCCGTGTAGAACTCATCGCTAAGCATCCTTCTGGAGCCTACTCATAACAAATAACCTCAACTTCCAAGAACCTTAAAACAACCGAAAGCCAAAGCAACAACAAAGAACCCTTTTTGCAACCTTCCTCATCTTACCCTCGCTGAAAAGCCGCCAGCATCGTGCATAGTCATCCCTCGGGGTGCCCCGTGTCTGGAAGGCCGTGCGCTACGAGGCACGCGCGAATCGTCCACCACGACAGGAGGGTGTCATGAAAGGGAGGGCTGTTGAGGGGTTTAGGCCTTTTTAGTTTTCAGGGATTAGGATGTACCAATTTGCCAGTCTATTTCAGTTTTATGTCTTCACGGGTTTGGGGTCTATGTTTTAGGTTTCAGAATGTGGTTAGTTGTTTTGGGTTTCTATGGGCCCGAAGTTAAGCTCAGAAGGTCTTCATGCGTTTCCACAGCGGTCAACAGAGAACCAGGTCAAAAGGTGGCTGGGCAGTTCTAAGGGTTTAACACGAGCCCTTCCGATCAGTTGGTAGCTGAACAGATGAGCTTTGTATGACTGATCCGCGCAGGACTAGAAGGGGCGCGGCAAACCGCTGCGAATTTCTGGGTCTTTGGGGCATGAAACCGATGAACCCTAAATTATCCTAATTGCCCTAAATCCGAAACCATAAACTGGGTTTGGGACGTGTTTCGGGGGTTTGCATGTTCAGGGCTCGTGGCTTGGGGTCTTGGGTTCAGGTTTGAGGGATGCAGGCCGGGTGCCTTTGGGGTTTAGGGGGTTACTTGAGCCCTAGAATCATACAGGTCTTGACTGTGACTCCTTCTGTATGTCCTATAAGGCAGGTAGGTTTTTCCGGGTTAAGATCGGGCTAGATAGTTTTTTTGTTGTTTCAGTGTCTAACCCCCCTCGACCCACCAACAAACGCATCTAAACCTCAAGCCTTTGACTCTCAACCCTGATCCACTTAAGCCCGAAGTCCATTCAAGCCATGGAATCTCGTGCCCTCAAACCCTAAACCCCAAAACCCTAAACCCTAAACCAAAAGGAGCTTTAACAAGCAAAAAAAACCTAAATTTCACCCCAACCCCCCCCGCCAAAACCCAATAAACAAACTGCTGCTACAGCTCCCTGCCTCAAAACCTTACAGTTTCCAATTGCATGCGAAGCACTACCCATATCCGGAAGTCTAACCCCTATAAACCCTAAACCCTAAAACACCTAAACCCCTAAACCCTAAACTGCCCTAAACCTCAAAAACCCCTAAACCCTAAACCCCTATAAACCCTAAACCCCTAACCCCTATAAAACCCTGAAGCCCTATAAACCCCTAAACCCCTAAACCCCCAAACCCCGAAGTCAGGACTCTTCGGCCTCGCCTCCGAAAGCCACGCCGAAGCCGCTGAGCCAACGGCTTCCCGGTGAAGATCTCTGGCAGATGCCCTCTGTGACTGGGCTTTGGAGTACCATACTTTAATACTTTTTTCTTAAAGGAACCATTCTGAAATACAAGTTTATACTTTTTTCTTAAAGGAAGCATTATGAAAAAAAAGTTTATACTTTTTTCTCCCTGGTTACTTAAACGCCCTCTGTGAGCCCGGCTTCCTTCGCTCGGTTTAGGACGTAGGGTTTGAGGTTTAGGGTTTAGGGGCGTGTTGAGTTTTTGGGGGCTTGGGGTTTAGGGATGTTACAAGGGACTTTGGGCCTTAGGGGTGGCTTCATGAAAATGTGTCTGTGTTTAGATGGCCCTCTGTGAACTGGCTCCGTTTGAGGGTTGAGGGTTATTTTAAGGTGTTTGTTTTTTTGGGCTTTTGGGTTTAGAGTTTAAGGTCTCGGGCTATTATTATTATTATGATCACTATATGATCATTATTTGTTATTTTTTTAAGGGTCTAGGTCGATTCTTGTATTATTGCTGGCTGACTTATGCAGGCCCTTAGAGCTGCAAATTCGATTCAGGAGACGGTTTGGTCGAGGCATTGGTGGCTTTGAAGGCAATTAATTGGGCGCAGATTTTGGTTCATGGATTTGGGGTTCAGGCTTTGGGTGAAGAGTTCAGATGTTGGCTTAATTGGTGCTTCAGGCTTGCCCTCAACCCTACTTGGAGGTTCATGGGTAGTTACAAGTGGGGTTATAAGCAAGGTAACTATACTTATAACCCTTGTTGGGGGACGTATAACCCCACTTCTAACTGCCCATGAACCTCCAAGTAGCCCCCGCCAGGAAAACATGAAGTTGGTGGAAGAAGAGCGCATCTTCCTTCAAAAGCGCCTGGCCTGATCTGGTTTGCACATGGAGCATGAGGAACCTGCTGGCTTTTCTGCGCTGGCAGTATCCTGAAAGTGTGTCCCTGTGTATTGGCGAAGCATACAGTAAGTCCGTAAGAAACGCTATAAACAAATCCACGGCCCCAAACCCTAAAATGAACCCCACAAGCCCTAAACTTCAGACTCTATAATTCTCCAAACCCTAACGTCGTTTAAACACGGCAGTTAATATCCCTGTTGATCCACCGCTTCCCTTCAAGTTCAAGGGATCTGAAAGTCTGAATCCCTTCTACACCGGGCACGCCCGCGACCGTTATTCGCAGTGTGGCAGCCGGGCCCGGATTTGCAAAAGTGATGTAACCAACAACATGAACTGCATGACAGGGTCTAGGTAATGGTAGGTTAGTCTGAGGACCCCCCTACGGCCCTGACACAAAGTCGAGACAGTCTTGCAAGCTCCAAAACCCCTGAAAAATGCAAACACAAGAATCCTCAAAGAACTCAGAGCCCTCTACCACCCCCCCCAGTATTCGGACCTCCGCACCCTGAATTGTAAACTTCCCCATTCCCCATCCCTCCGTTGAACCTGAACCTAGAACCCTAAACCCTAAACCGTTCCAAATCCTGAGGCTCCAAAAAGCCCAAAGTAGGTAGCGTATTTATAGACTTTAAGCCCCAAAGTAGGTACTATTTGCATACTTGGAGCCCTAGGGAAAAGAAGCCCTGAACCTGAACCCAGAACCCTAAACCCTAAACCCCTGAACCCCTAAACCCCTAAACCCTAAACCCTAAACCGTTCCAAAAGAAGCCCTGAACCTGAACCCAGAACCCCAAGCCTCCTACAGTAGAAGCCAGAAAGTTGGAACATGGTCTTAGGAGGATTAGTGCTAGGATCCCTTATACTTTACCTTAAGGGCACGAGGATAGTCATGTTCCAACTTTCTGGCTTCTACTATAAACCTCAGAGGCGCAGAAGAAATAGCCTACGCCATTCACTCTACAAGCCCTAAACAGCCGACGCCCCAAACCCTAAAGCGACGCCCCTAGGTCAAAAATGGCCATGCGACAGAAGGCCGGGTCCTTGAGTCGAGTGTGCTGGTCTTCAGTACTCAGTTACTTGGAGGTTCTTGGGTAGTTATAAGTTATAAGTAGGGTTATATAAGTCCCCGAATAAGGGTTATAAGTATATAGTTACCCGACTTCTAACCCCACTTATAACTACCCCAAACCCCATCCCTAAACCCTAAACCCTAAACCCTGTAGAACCCTTAAAAGGAACCCCAAACCCGTATAACCCCACTTATAACTACCCATGAACCTCCAAGTAAGGCTTACAGACCCAACCTCAGGGGCCAGCCACACCTTCTTATGACATAGCGGCTTTACGCTTTAGGGCTTTAGGGGTTTAGGGTTTTGCGTGGATGAAGGCCTTACATACACCATTTTATATTCTGTTTCGACTTTTCGGGTTTAGAGGATTCAGTTCGGGTTCAGCATCTTCCTGAACTATACCAGATCCCTCGGCATTGAACCCCTGCGCCATGAAGGCCGAATCCGGACTTCCCAAGCACCGAACTGTATAATACGGCTTACCCATAGGCCCCATAGTAGCTCCTTTTTGGCATTACCTTATAGAATTTGCCCCAAAAAGGAACTATGGGGCTCATGGGTAAAGCTGAGATATTGTATTCCGTACCTCTATGGCGGTCTTATAGCTGACCTATGTTCGTTTGTGTCGAGTGCTAGGGCCTGGGGTTGGGAGCGATAACTATGAGGACAGTAAGATAGTATGATCTGTATATAGAACTTGCAAGTAGCACCGTCGCAAAAGAGGCGAAGACACGGTGACGTGTGTCGGTTAGTTCATGCTACTACGGTGTCATTCCTATCACTGGTACTGGGACATTGATGACTGGTAGGCGTGGTGCCCAGAAGTCTCATGATGATGACGACGGCGATTGCGACGATGATCTTGACATTGATCAACCTATGTAAACCCTAAACCCCGAAACGCATAGCGTAAGGTGGAGGGTGCCAGTCACACTTTCTTCGTATGCCTCCCACAGCGGAAGTGCCTTTGCTTCGTCCGAGTGATTGCCCGAAGTTTCCGTCCGACACCCTGCACAAATCCTGAAACCCCTAAACCCTAACATTCTGTAAGAACACCGAGACGCTACCAGCCCAAGTCTCTTCACTGCCCAGGGTGTCACAGACGACACGGTCCAAGGTGTGCCTGTGTGGGCGTACGAGGACTTGACGTCTGAAATCTGAGTCTCGAGGTTCTAAGCCTCGGGGCCCCAAATTTGGCACTGTGCTTCGAGGCTTTACTATAGTCTCCTTAGGAATTATCTCGTATTTTTGTTTATATAAAGCCCAAGAGAATATTCAAAATATTCAGAATATTCGTCTTGTTATGGTCCTACCGGGGGGTATAGCTCAAGCTGAAGCTTGCCAGGGCTTCTAGCGCTATCGGCCCGCGGCGATCAACACTAGGGTAGTAGCAGCCATAGCTCCAAGGATCATGGGACATCGTAAGTAGGGTTATAAGTAAGGTAACTATAGTTATAAGTACTTATAACCCCAATAGGGGTACTTATAACCTTACTTACTAAGTCCCACGATCCTTTAAGAAGCTCCATTGACACCAGGACAGAGTCCTGTTTCCCGAGAATCATATTTTGCCCGAAGAGCACCCTGCAAATGTTTTTAAGCATTGCGTGGTACTGTCCCTGAAGAACCCTACTGGCGCCCTTAAAGGGCCTTACAATGGGCCATGAAGAGTACGCGAGGCAGCAGTAAAGCATGCACGAAGTATAACAGAAGCCGCAGTCATAGACATCTTTGTTTACGGGCTATGCCCCTCGCAACCAGAAAAGCGGCACACGTGGCCCGTGTTGAAGAAGCCAAGCTGTACAAGTTCGACTGTAGGGTCGGTTTGCAGGTTGTGGCAACATTTGCCACAACCTAAGGTTTGCAATCTTGGCTTCGTTGCAGTCGCAAGAGCGAGAGACTAATACCGCTGAAGTGATGAGTATGTCGTGAAATCATAATCTCGGTCGCTGAGCAGGTGACCGTCAATCCTTCTGGCGTTATATCGTACTGCCACAACTGAAATGCTGAACTGTTTCGAGCCAGGAAACTCCGCAAGTAGGAAGGATCATATGTAAAAATCTTGAGAGGCGTGGCTGATGTAAGCAGTATCTGTAAGTAGTGCAGGCATCGGAACAATAGTAATCCTTATCGTTACAGTCCTCCGTAACTGTACCATTTGTACCCAGATACACTCCGAAACCCAATCCTAATTACTAAGGCCACTGATTCAAGGGGATTCAGCTATCTGGGTACCTGCGATGACGATCCTGGCTGCACGCCCGGCGCCCTCGGTGCAAGCCGATCTCAAGAAATGCAAGCAGCAAGCAGCTCATTGCGTTTGGGTTTTCAGTTCGAATCCGCACACCCCCCCCCCGTCCGCACCCTCAACCCGAAAGCCCTAAACCCTTAACCTCAAAATGTCTCCACTTACAAGTGACTTACTTCAAGCCGCCAAGCCCAAGCGAAACTCATAGCCAATCTTAGGGTTGAGGGTTTCAGCCACTGATGCCCAGACAGCCCCAGCCAGCAGCCCTAAGCCCAAGCCGCAAGAAAGCGCAACCAACCAAAGCCCCGGAGCAGAGAGCCGTCCGGCCATCCGTCAATGGCTGACTTTGGCTTTCTGAGGCTGATTTGGGTGGTTGTCAAAATTATGGTCCCTTTTTGGGTCCCTAATATAGTACGGCACCTAATATTTAGGGTACCCAAAAAGGAACCATAATGTTGACAACTACCCATTTGGCGTCTGTGAGCTTTTGGGTGATAGGTTCTTTGGTCACAAGAGCTGTGTGATTTGTTCGGTTTTGGCTTCATTCATGAAAACTGTGGCTTCATGATTCAAGGCCCGTCTTGTGTCATGAATTACTGTAATTGCCAGTTTTGGTGGCGTTTGATTGCGTAAGAGCTTGAAAGCAGCTTGGAGGCTGGTTTGTTTCGGTTCTTGATACTGAATAACCCTGAAGCTCAAGCCCAAAAGCCCTCAACCGGTTCATGAATCGGGGGTATCCGTACTGGACCGTAATGAATCCAGAGTGCTAAGGATGCTACGCTTAAATCTTGAACCATGCAGTCTGCTAGGGCCCCGCAAAATACCCCCAACAGATCCGAGAGAGAGAGAGAGAGGGAGAGAGAGAGAGAGAGAGAGACAGAGAAAGAGCGAGAGATGTACATGTGTATACATATATATGTATTATATTATATTCCTATATTGTTTCGAATATTTACATAAGTAAAAATGTATATATAATATACATATACATATATATATATATATGTATATATGTATTTATTTATACACACACAGACACACTCAGGCAGAAGCAGAGAGCGAGAACCTCTGAACTGTAAGACCGACATCCCAGTCGCTACTTCGGCTTGCTCATCGGCACTACTGTGCTAGCTTCTGCCACCGCGAACTGTAAATGTGACTCTGATATGCACCCCGCATGGATTCCCTGGAAGACCCTAAACCCTAAACCGCCTAAACTGCAAGCCCTACACCTTAAGCCCAAACCTCGAATGCCTGGTCAGTGCCGCCTGGGGCGTCGAGCTCACCGAAGCCTCGAAAGCCGAGATCACGGAGCAGGTGAAAGGGGCTTTATATAGGGACCTCAATAATTAAGTAGGGCTTAGGGGTTTAGGGTGTAGGGTTTAGGGTTGCATTATTCTATAATTATAACAAGGAACCCTCAAAAACCCTATTCCAATTATTAAGGCCCCTATTTTCCCCAACGCAGGGCTCCTCTTTGAAGGGATCTACGAGGGGTTGTATAGACGGTTCCTTGCAAAGGGAATCTCTCGGGGGTCCCAAAGAGAGAGCTCCTGTAAGGGCTCTTCTGAGGAATCTACAAGGGCATATTCCGCCAAGTGTTAAGGGTTACTTGAGACGTAAGGGTTGTGAGGGCTTAGGGCCCTTGGAGTTTTATCCCGGTTTGGGCTCAGGGCTTAGTGTCTAGAGTTTTAGTGGATAGGGTTTAGCTTAATTAGTGTGTTGGGTTTAGGGTTTAGAGTAAAGGGTTTAGAGCTTAGGGCCTAGGGTTTAGCGAGAGATTGTTGGAGGTTGCAAGACACTCCGGGGCTACATATATGTACATGAATCAGTGCGTTGAGGAAGCCCAGTGGATCTGGACATGCAAGCTTACCCAAAGCCTAGAACAGGAAAGCTGCAAATAAGCCGGTGGAGGGGTGCGTTGTGGCTTGTTGGTGCTAAGAACCAGTGCTGCAAGATCCCTAAACCCTAAACCCTAAACCGTGTAGCATCTTCTTAACCCTGCGTCCGAACTCCGTATGAAGCTAAAGCCTAAATCCTAAACTAGGCCCTAGACTTAACGGATGGGTTTGGGGGTTGATTAGCTGCAAACGCAGGAGGTTGCCGTGTCTGAGCCTTGCAAAAAGTGCAGAAGCCCATGGTCTAGGGTTTAAGGTTCAGGGTTTAGGGGTTTAGGGCTTCGGGTTTATAGGGGTTTAGGGTTAAGGGGTTTAGGGTTCAGGGTTTCGGGTTTATAGGGGTTTAGGGTTAAGGGGTTTGGGGTTTAGGGTTGAGGGTTTAGGGGGGGGTCCGCAGGGCTCAGGGTCTAGTCTAGGCTTTTTCAGTTCACGCTCCATTTGCTACAGCTTAGTTCGCAACTTGTTCGCCAAATTTGAGGGGCGTTCGTCCTGGGCTCCCGCACCAAAACCCCGAACCTTCATGAATTCCACAATGATGGGGGGAACTTGGGCTGTTTGTTCTGTGCATGCCCGCCCTCCTAGCTTCACACACTTCTAGCATATATGGACTTCTTAGAAACTATGGACCTTTATTGGACTTAAAGGCTGTGAATGAACCTTGCACTCCAATCCTGAACACATGGATCGCAAACCTCAGCGGCAGCAGACAACAAGATAACACGAGCTAACAACCTGGGCTTTGGAGTACCATACTTTAATACTTTTTTCTTAAAGGAGCCATTATGAAATAAAAGTTTATACTTTTTTCTCCCTGGTTACTTAAAAAGCCCAGCAACAGTTACAAGAAGACAACCCCTAGGCCCCAGACCATGAGGCCTTACACCCTAAACGCCTAACCATCAACCCGGAAGTCCGAAGCCCTATTCAGGAATATACCTTAAATTATAAGGGGCTTCAATATTATGATTTAAGCTATATTCCTTAGTTGAGGGGTATTCTGGGGTTAGGGTTTAGGGGATTACTTGGAGGTTCAGGGGTACTTATAATTGGGGTAAGAAGTAAGGTAACTATACTTATAGCCCTTATTAGGGGGCTTATAACCCTACTTATAACTACCCATGAACCTCCAAGTAAACATGGTACGTTCGATCTGGAGGAGTTTCATCAGTACATAGGCCCTAAACCCTCCACCCTAAACCCTAAACTTCAACTGTCGCATCTCAGCTGCATGGCCTTTCTCGCAGGGCTATGCCGCGTCGCGCAAAGACATTCAAGACTATATCAAGGCCCGGCCTTCCGAAGTTGAATTTCGCTTTGAAGCCTTATAGGGGCCTTAACAATTACCTATACTATTTTGGGGGTTCCTTTTTTTCATTATAGTATAAGGGGCCCCAAAACCCTATTCTAATTGTGAAGGCCCCTATATTATACGAGCCATGATACGCTATAGTATACCAAAAGATACTAGGTTTGTATCTTATCCTAGGGGTCGATCCGGATGCTCTTGGGACTCTCACTACGAAGACTACTGAGACCCCAAGAGAAGCTCTCCTTAAGAGATTCCGTCCCGAGCAGATACCAGGACCCTTTAGAGAGGTCTACGGTTCAGGGGTTCTGGAGTTTGGCAGCCGAGTAAGTGACTCTTTCAACTTTACCTTTTTTTCAGATATGCCTTCTCTGCCCAACCCCTAAAACCCTAAACCCCTAATTAAGTTAGCAGATACCATTTCCATTTTCTAACCTTCTAACCATGCACGACCCCCTAGCCCTCAAACCATAACAGCCTATACCTCAACCTGACTCAACCTCAACTCCACCAAAAGACCCCAACACTATATCCAAACGATGAAAACCCATACTATGGAACCACGCATAAGCCCAATAGAAAAGAGCATACTCAGCCCCATAGCATGCCCCACCCGATAGAAAACCCGTAACACCAACCCTAACCCTAAAACCCAAGCCGCTTTGCCGCGGTCAAGGATTCAGACCTTCGGAAGCTGAAACACAGCAGCCAACTTCCCAAGGAAGTGGGGAGGGGGGGGGTAGCGTTTATAGTAAGTTCACAGGGTGTTTATGGTGCTAGGATTTGGGGATTTAGGCTTTAGGGTTGTTTTGAAAGGGTTTAGTTTTGGGTTTGGGGGTTTAGGGTTTTAGGCTTTAGGGTTCAGGGCATCGTTTAGGGTTTATAGGGTGGTGGGCTCTTTGGGATCATTAGGGTTTAGGGTTTAGAGTTGTTTTGTTAGCTGTCTCAGACGGTTCTAGTCACAGGCACAGTATATACATGGACACCAAAGAACCTGCTAGTTCGTGTGTTTGGGGTTGTAAATCTGTTTGTTTGAATGCTTGAGCCTTCAGGGTATTGTCGGATACATTCAGGCACCGGGGATTGTAACTTCTACTAGGATTCTTGGAAGTTCCGATTTAGGGTTTAAGGTTTGTTGGGACGGGCTTGCGGCATTTGTTTGATGATGTTTGGGTGTGGAGCAATTGACGGCTCATCCCCAAAACCCATGGTGTGGACGCCCGATACCGATACCGGTGGCCAGGATATTGAAGAGTGAGAGCGTCTTACTTGGAGGTTCACGGGTAGTTATTAGTAGGGATATAAGTTCCCTGGTAAGGATTATAAGTATAATTATTTACCTTACTTATAGCTTATAACCCCGCTTATACTTACCCATGAGCCTCCAAGTGCTGACGCTGAAAGACGTCCGATGTGGCATCGTAAAGCTCGCAGACTTTGGTTTGGCCAAGGACTTCTGCCGCACGCTCGACGACGCTGTGGACAGCTATTGGCGCGCGCCCAACTACGTGCCTGCTGATGCCCTCTGCCAAGATTCCCGACATCCCGTGATAGCAAGCCCTAAACTCCAAACCTGAAGCCCTAATTAACCCCTATAAACTCAAACCTAAGTACTGAATCCTAAACCCAACCTAAAACCCATAAAACCCTAAACCCGTAAAACCCTAAACCCTAAACCTTACCCGTTCTAATCCCAAAACCCTACATCCCCGCGTACTGTTGCAGCACGAGACCTCTACCCCAAAGTAGGGTTTAGGGGTTAGGGTTTAGGGGTTTAGGGTTTAGGGTATAATACTATGATCCGGGTAGTCTTCTTGCTCCAAGGTTTAGAGTGTACAGTTCAGGCTTTTGGGTTTCGGGTGGTCGGGGATTCTCGCTTCCATTGTTGACGGTTCAGGGCTAAGGGTTTGATGGGACATAGGCTCTTACTAAAGATGGTTTTCGCTCAGGGTTTTGGCTTTAGGGTTCGAGGTTTGCACCCCTTAGGCCTTTGTGTGTGTGCCTGTGTTGTTTTGTTGGGCGTGGAATGTGGGAGTTTTGAAGCAGGATTCCATTGCGTCTTGATTGACAAAGTGATGTATTCATATGCGAACCGTAAAGAAGCCAGAGGACCGACTCGGCGGACATGTAGGACGCCCCCTAGACCTCCAACCCTGAACCAATAAAGTATACCAGAGGCTCATACCCTACCCCTCTTTGAGGGCGCCTACTTTTCAAGATAGCAGATCCTAACCATAAAACTAGAAGTAGCTTAAACTAGAGTAGCTGCGAGTACCCGTGACACCCGGAGCCCCCCCGGGGCTTAGTTCTACAACTCCCGAACCCTAAGGGTCCATGTACCCAAATAGTATATACTTGGGCCTTAAAGCACTCACCCTCTAGGTACATTGGGCCCAAAGTATATAATTACTACTGTTTTGGGGTACATGGACCCTTAGGGGAAATCCTGCAGGCAGCCCTAAGCCAACCTTTCAGGAGATCACTCGCATCAACTCAGGCGAGGTGCCGCCACTCCACTGCACAGACACTGCTGTGCATGGGCTTTCCACCTTAAATTAAAGCACCACTAAGTTTAGACCCCTGTTTTGGTGGCAACTTTAGGATTTATACCGGAGTTGGCATAGGGACTGAACGCGTTTAGGGTTTGGGGGAGTTGGGAGGAGTTGGGATCGGCGCTGAAAGGGTTTCGGGTTTATTGGAGTTGGGATGGGCGCTGAAAGAGTTTAGGGTTTAGGGGAGTTGGGATAGGGAATGAAAGATTTCAGGCTTTAGGCCAGGGGAGTTGGGATAGGACCTGAAAGAGTTTAGGGTTTAGGGTCCCAGATCCTTGCCCATACACCCGAGTCTTACCATGAAGACTTCTTAGCCGCCTTAGCCCTGGGTGCTTGCACTTCTCACATATCCCTAAACCCTAAACCCTAAACCCTAACACGCATTAAACAAAAACCTACAAACCTGGAACCTGAACCCCACAACCCAAAGCCTCTGGGCAGCCTCAATCGGTTTTCGAAGTCCCGCACTCCATGGCAGGAGCATCTTCTGGACCTACCTTTGGGTAGTAGGGAATGGAAGAATGGAAGTAGTAGTAGTAGTAGTTATAGTTGTACCCCATTCCTCCATTCCCTACTAACCAGAGGTAGGTGGAGTGCACATGCGAGCTGCAACCCTGGTGGGGATGCCTCGTGCGAAGATTTATGAGCTTCTCCACCCCCAGCCGGCCTGCGAACGGAATGGTACTTCAGCAAAAGCCCTGAGGGTCCATGTACCCATATAGCATATACTTTGGGCCCAATGTATTTATATAGGGAGTACTTTAAGGCCAATGTATATACTATATGAGTACATGGACCCTTAGGGAAGTTTGCGCAGGAGGCGCATGATGGACCAGCGTCACTTGAGCCTTCTTCCCATGGGTACCACCTCAAACGAGGCACTCCACGATGAGATTAACGATTGGTTCAGGGAGGCTCACAAAAGTTCACCAGAGTACGCTCTCCCTCACGCTCGACAGTCTTGGTCTCGGCACCGCGGAGCCATTCCAAGGCCAGTGGAACTGCTTGGTTTAGGGTAGCAGCTTCGAGGCAACCCGTCCGCTTTTTCGGCAGCATTGTGTGTTCTAACGGGGAAGCCAAAACGAATGTTGGCTTTTGCAAGAGCTATAGTACCGTGCTATTCAAAACAGCCGGGACCGCCTTGGGGGCCCCATTTGTTGCTTTCTCCCTGCATCTGTGGTTACGTTGCTGCCTCAGCCCCAAACCCTACAGCCTTAGTCACTGAGTCTTTTGTGTTTTGCCTTGCTGGCCATGGGTGCAGCCTGATCTTCTTGTCCTGGCCTTCGCAATATCGAGGTCCCCATGTCTTGACGTTGTCCCCACGATGGCTTTGTTTAATGGTTCGTCTTGTGTAAGTGGAGCAGTACATACTGACCGTCCCCAGATGCTCAAGAAAGCACGACATGGCGTTAGGCAGACACCTGGCTAAAGCTACACTCTATACCCGCACTCCCGACCCTAAACCTCAAACCTAAAAGTCTACCTAGACCCCCCAACTACCCTCCAATATACCCCCAAAAACCCACTATTCGGGACCATAAGGGCTCTATTAAATGGCCCTTTTTGGGTCCTGGTAGGACCTAAACCCTATAAACCCTTACCAGTAACTAAAGGCCCAAACTCTCAGCCCGAACGCTTAAACCCTTATAGTAGAAGCCAGAAAGTTGGAACATGGATTTAGGAGGACCTGTAAGGCATGGGGATAATGATGTTCCAAATTTCTGGCTTCTACATTAAGTGGCGGCTGAGGGCTGGACAATACCTCGTCCAGATTCAGAAGGCGCCCGAAGAGCAGATTTGGTCCTGCGGCTTCTGGGGTGGTGGGGTTTACCGCTTGGGGTTTTTTTGGGTTCAGAGTTTGGGGGTCCAAAAAGCACATAAGCATAAGCATTTTAGTGGGGATATCCCTACCTGGTCCTACCTTATTGGGCTTCAGTATAAGGGGGTTTATATGGGATATCCCTATCCTAATTTTTGCTTATGTGCTTTTTTGGGGTCCTATCAGAGTTTGGGGGCCTTGGGATGAGAATTTCGGGTTTTGGCATTTAGAGTTTGCGGACTAGGGTTCACAGTTTAGGGTTTAGGGATTGGCTGGAAAGGTTCTACCGCATGCAACCTCGTGGAAACCTTCAGAGAGTCATAGAACCCATATAAGAACCCTGTCAAATCCCTGTACATTCTGTTTATAGAGCCCTCATCCAACGCTTGCAAAATCCTTTATCAGACCTTTGGGAACCCTTAGTAGCTCCTTAGACCTTCATACAGCCCGTACTTTTGCGTAGACTTCCAAACTCCCAGATCCCTAAACCCTATAAACCCTGCCCTGAACTTAAATTTCATGTGCCGCCGCAGACGCAAAGGACGATCCACAGGGGATTACGGCGTGTCGTCCACGCGGTGACAACGATCTGTATGCATAAGCGTCTGCCTTATAGATAGCAAAGGCTGGCTAGGGCGCCAACTCGCTGGCGAATCCTTAAACCCTAATCCCTAAACCTTAAACCCTAAACCCTCAACCTTAAACCCTAAACCTCAGCGCCCCGAAACCCCCACAACCGGACATCCGCCAGAGGTAGCCGACATCACGCAGCCCACGAAGTCCGAACCTCGGGGCTTGGCGCTTCCTTTGAAGGGCTACTATATAGTTTATAGTTGCATTATAGGGCTACTATAGTTTATAGTTGCATTATGGCCTTAAGAGGCCGAAACTAGCACAAATTCACCTTAAATAGTATGGCCTTTGGGCCAAAAGCCTTAAAATGTGAGCCCTTGGCGCCTTAGGGTAAGGGTTCTTTCTTATTCTCGTAAACGTCAGGGGTTTGTCGTATTGGGGGGTGCATATAATTTGAACAAGGCTTTAAGGGTTACAGTACGGGTTCTCTCAAGGAATCTATATGTTCAGTGCCTCTATAGTGAACCCCAGAAAGTTGGAACATCGATTTAGGATGATTCACGCTGGGATTCCCTTTACTTTACTTTACGGGCATGAGGCTAATGATGTTCCAACTTTCTAGCTTCTACTGTAGGGATGATGTACCCAGAGCCTCCCAAAACCCTCAATTAAGGAATTTGCTTTAAATTAGAATAAGATCCCTAATATGATTTAGGGAATATTCCTTGATTAAGGGATATTTGAGTCTCTGGGTAGCCGTTTCGGGTTTTGGGGTTTAGGGTTTGTTTTTTCAATGGTTCAATACGTTTATGAGTACTAGTGCTTCCTTTAAGGGTGCTATACGTTTAGGGCCTATGTGTGCAGGGAGTAGGGGTTTCGTATAGGGTTTAGAAACCCTACAATAGGCTTTGTGGGATGTATGGGTTGCGACTCAGGAGCATAAATCCTCAAGCCCCTATACGCTTAGACACCTTCCGAAACCTCTGAAATTCAAATCCTCAGGCCAAGGCCCAAAACCCTAAGAAGGCCTGCTATACACCTCTAAGTCGGAAATCCTCAAGACCAACACCTACAATGCAAATCCGCAAGAAGGCTTAATATACACACTCCTGAACGTAAATCCTCAAGCCCGAAAACCCAAGCGCTGACCCTACACCCTGAACTTTGAACCCAATCCTTTTTGTTCCTGAAGCCTGGAACCAAGGTTTCAGGAGGACTTTCCTGAACCCTTAAACCCTTAACACTTAAACTCCTATAATTTAGGAACCTGATTAAGAAACCCTGGGCTTATAACCCCAAAATAGTAGGATCTATATAAGGAACCCTAATAAAGGCCCCAGGTTTCTTAATCAGGTTCCTACATTATTATAGTACCCTGTAGAGATCCCACGTCGTGTTTGCCAGTGGTTGATTTCCATTCCTTTGAAGGGCAGTTGCTGATAATGATCCAAACCTGGAGCCCCTTTCGGCTTCCGGGACAAGGGGACCTGAGGTC
>BGNK01001574.1:87549-133437 GCA_003297005.1 Symbiodinium sp. clade A Y106
GTGAAAGAGCTGTTCCAGTGAATTTGGAACGATACAGAAGATTACATGGCCACTGCACAGAATGACACCCTCAACGATGAGAATCCAAATTCGACGGACCTCCCAGATGGGGTTCAACAGGTTATGAGCCCAAGGGCTACAGCTGGGCACTCGGCAAGGGCGAGCTCAATGGGGCCTTTGATGAACGGGCGCCAGGATAGGCCTTTGAGAGGCGAGCTGGATATGAATGATGAGCTGGTTTCCGGAACAGATAGAGGAGTTGTTGGGTCGGCTGTCCTCAATGGAGGAGTAACACCGACTACACCTCCAACGGTGAAGGCTTCCTCTACCACCTCTGATCATTTTTTGGCGACTGGAGCAGCAGCTGTCAATATGAGTCAGAGCTCGGAGCTACGTCAGCAGGTGTCTGCTGAAGCTGCTTCTAGTGGAAGTGGTGCTGTGAACCATGGACCTGGAGCTGGACGTGGAACGACTGGCACTCAAGGAACCTTTCTGTCAGGTGTGGCACGTGCTGTGTCAGCCTTTCCAGCGGCAGTGGAAGGTATGGTTGCAAGGACCCAGACCACAGCCTCGAGAACTACATCAGTTGGTTTTCAGGAGGTGGTGGATGGGTATGTATCGGCTCAATCAGGAAGCCCTGGGGATGGAAGACATCCACCTTCAGAGTCGAATGTGCCGAGGACTCCACTCTTTGACCGCCAGACTTTGGAAAGGATGAACTACATGCAAGCGCAGGCACCGCATCTGTATCAGGGTGAGGGAACTCGAGTATGTCTGGAACCTTCTGGACATTCGGCTGAGCGTGCTTCTTCGACCCACTCCAGTGACATCCAGGCAGAAGTGAGACGGCAACTAGCAGAGTTTATGGCAATGCATGAAGATGAGAATGTGAGATTGCAACGTCAAGTAGAGATGTTGATGTATGAAAATAGGGAGTTGAGGAGTAGGGTTGAGCGAACTCCCCAACGATCCCCACTTTCTGGGTTGGATGCATCCGGTCTGCCTGGACTTGGCTGGTTCGGTAGGGGAATAGGATCTATTTTAGGGGGTATACCTAAGGCGGGCTCGCCTCGTCAGGCTATGGACTTACAGCCTCCGAAGTCACCGGTGCCTCCTCCGCCACCTCCTCCCGTCCCATCCTCCATGGATTTGCAGGGCCCACATTCTTGGGGCCCTGATTCTGCCTTAACTGTCCAGCAGTCAACTACCTCTAATCCTAACTCTGTGCCGGGAGGTAGTGAGGTAGCCAAGGATACGTCAATCGTGTCAAGAATGCTGAACTTTGATGGTCCTGCTCCTATGCCACGAGCCTCAGCCCAGCCTCCGCCGCCAGCGGCTAATGCAAGACAAAATTCTCCAGGTACTTCCCTTGATCCTTTGTCGGTTGTGTTGACTGGTATGGCTCAGCTGCAAGGTGTGATCTCTGAAATGGCTGCATCGCCCAAGGCAGCGTCTAAGAGCGAGACGATCAAGCCTGGGACAGCGTCTCTACCTGACTTGCCGATGGTAGGACCCGAGGCCTGCTTAGAGTTTGCAGATTGGTTGCACAATAGCCGCCCAGCACTAGCTGATGTAAGTGATTCGTCGGAAGAACTTTGGGAAGGAGTAGTTAATGAGGCAGGGGCATGGTATTCAGAGTATCTTCGCAAGTCTCCTCTAGAACGCTTGACTATGAAGCCCAAGCCATCCGAGTTTATTCTTCAACCAAAGTGGGCGAGGGTTTCTAGACGTATGGAAGGCATGCTAATAGCTGCAGCACCACCTCAGGTGAAGGAGGAGTTGAGCGCGGCAAGAGTGTCAGGAGTTCTACCAGTGTTGTGTAGATTGTTTGTCATCTATGCACCAGGGGGCCTGAGTGAAAGGGAGATAGGCCTCAAGCAGATCATAGAACCGGGCACAGCTTCGAATCCCAAGGAAGCCGTGCTTTACTTGAGAAAATGGCAGCGTTGGTGTACCCGTGTCAAGGAACTTGAGGGTTCCCTTCCGGATTCAGCATTGAGGGTTAAGGCGTTGGAGCGTATGACGAAAACCCCTTTAGCACTGCACCCGGATGTAGGGTTTAGGGTGAATTTAACTAGGGCTGCACTCCAAATAGACTCTACCCCTGATGACAGCAAGGTGGAGCAGCTCCATGCACAACTCTTGAGTGAGTTGGAGCTGATCTCCCACCGCGCCACGAAGGATGGTGATAAGAGTAAGGAGAGTGGGGGTCAGAGGGATCCTAAGGTTAGGGGTGTAGAGCAGCAGGATACCCTACCTACACCGCCGAAGAACCCTAAGGTACCTTCTAATCCTAAAGCTAACCCCAAGGTCCCGAATCCTCGTGCATCAGCCAGTGGGGAGGGCGACGGACAGACTAAGCAGAAGTGCACGTTCTACCATGGACCTAATGGCTGCAAGAAGGGCGCTGATTGCACGTATCAGCATGATTGGATGTCAATACCTGCCTCTGAAAGGGGACAGCGGTGTAAGACCTGTGGTGGAAAGGGCCATAGGGCGAGCGAGTGTAAAGCAGGAGTAAAGGTAGAGGAGAAGGCTAAAGGAAAGGGTATGTCTAAGGGGATCGTAAACCCTAAGATTAACTCCGAGGTCCCTCAGCCTCCCCCTCCTCCGAATAGGGATGCGGTTCTTAAGTCTATGCTAGCAGATGCTGCATCAATCTTGCACCAGACCATCCCTGTTCCTGCGACAGAGGCACCTCCCCCCGTAGGGAGCCCAAGTAATCGATCATCCGCACCGGCCACTGGTGCAGGCACAGGAGCAACTCCTCAGGCGAATGCTGTCACACCAGGTACTCCAGTTACGATTGAGGCCCTGGCGGCACAACTGGAGAACCTGAGGTCCATGGCCAGAGGTTTCGAGGCAAAGGCTTGCCGGGTAGATGAAGTAATAGCTGCAGACAGAGAGCTCAATCGGGTCTTGCTAGATAGTGGGGCAACTCATCCTGTGATTCCCTATAAGGAGGGTTTAACGGGTTTAGAAGAGGTGTCTGTTACCCTGGCAGGAGACGGTAAGCAGCAATGGATGCGCACGCGGGGTGGAACATTGGTTGTTCCTCCAGTGCCGCCTGGGAGCCCTAATTCCGCCCCACCTCAAACCATAATTCCCTTAGGAGCCCTGGTTGAAACCTTGGGTTGCTCGGTTACGTGGAGCAGAAAGCAAGGTCTCAAGGTATCTCACCCTCGGCTGGGACTTCTGAAAACTGGTGTAGGAAAGGACACCTGCCCTTATGTTCAGGAAAGACAAGCCTTGGAATTGATCCAGGAGTTGGAAATGAAGAGACTCCAGGAGTTTGAGACCAAAGTCCAGGAGCTTGAATGCGAGCTGAGGAATATGACGTCACCTGCCGAGCCTACGGAATCCGTCCGTAGATACATTTCATCCGGAAAAAGAATCGATGCCCTCAGAGCGGTCCTGTGTCAGCCTTACCTAGAATCCACACCTGAGGCTGTTAAGATCCATCTTGCTGAAGGAATTCCATCACTTGATGATCACGGAGGTAGGCGTGTACTGAAGAGGCTGCCTTTGCCTAGAGCGGCCCGACGCACCCTACTAGCTTCTAAGCGTTGGGTAGTGCACCTGTGCTCAGGTAAGGTGACGCAGAGTGATGTTTTAACGAAGTGGTGTCATCAGCAGGGTTGTGAGATACTTAATGTTGATGTTCTGAATAAAGGAGGTAGGGGCTGGGACCTAACAGAGCCTGACGGTCCGTGGTCGGTGTTGTTGTGGGCTGCAACAGCCGGACGCATAGCGGCAATCTTCTCTTCTGTGCCCTCCAGGACTTGGAACATTGACCAACCCGAACCCGATCAGCCCTGGCAAAGAACTAATGTCGACCCATGGTGTCAAGGATGTACGTCTTCGAGGACGGCTCACGAGAACCTCCTGTTGATCCAGGACATGTTCCTGTGGTCAGTGGCGTCAATCGCAAGAGGTGGAGGAATTCCGTTTGTCAAGGAGTTTCCTGATGTTAAAGGGGATGACGGTCTTGGATTTTGGGAGTTAGATGTATGGCGTCGATTTCAGCAGTGGTCTGGAGCTACAAGGTGTTATCTTGAGGCGGGTAAGAACTGCCAGGGAGTGCCTATACATCTTTCACTAGGAACCAATCTGAAATTTCCCGATGCTATCCACCCTCCGTGTGGTGTGAGCTCAGGTTCAGACCGGAAGTGGACTACTAGGATTAAACTCCAGATAATCAATGCCCTTGAAGGAAAGTCGCCCCCGGTTGACCTGGAAGCGTTGGATAAGACAATAACTGAGGGTATGAAGTCCCTTGAAGAAAATACTATTTCTGAAGTAAACAATGTTATGTCCACCATAAGGAAGGATCAGGTGCTTGGGCCTTCTTTCCATCAATCCGAGGAGGAGCATCTCACTAGGATGCTCGAGGATGAGAGTGTTTCTTCCTCTTCAGAGGAGGAGGAGGAAGATGAGCACTTGTGCATTGTGCGCGCCACCCAAGAAGTTGTTGACAAGAAGCGTCAAAAGGAGCTTGAGTCATGGAGGCTGCACCTTGAAAACGGACACGTTCCGTACCGCAAGGACTGTCACCACTGTGTCCTGGGCTCAGCCATAAATATGCAGCACAGGCGTGTAAAGCACCCCGAGTCATACACCCTGAGCGTGGACTTGTTTGGACCACTTCAAGTCCATGAGCGAGGAAGGGACGAGGAGTCGGTTTCAGCGAACCCACATATTAAGTACGGTTTAGTTGGGGCTTTTAGGGTGCCGAAGAGTGTAGTTGGAGTCTTGCACCAAGATAAGAGTGAGGAAGCCCCTCATCCTGCAGACGCAAATGATCATTTGTCTGATTATGAGCCGTCTGAGCCTGATGACCAGGTGCAGCTGCCTCTGCCTGAGCATGATACGCTTGGGGAGGTGTCACAGGAGATGTTTGAGGAGTTATTTGGGGAAACTGATCCTCTTGATCCGCACATTTCAGCAGTTGATGCACCTGGAGATGGCGTCCCACCTATGGTATGCCCTCCGTGGGAAGATGAGGTGTTACCCCAAGATGATGATGCATTGCTTAACTACGCGGAGGAACTGAAGACTCCTGTTGAGCAAGCAGCTCTCAGGTTTTTTGTTGGGTTGAAGTCTAAGTCAGGTGCCGATGTTGCAACGGGTGTTCAGAGATTGGTCCTACAAATAAACCGTATGTTTCCGGTCAGGGTGCTCCATTGTGACCCTGGCACCGAGTTCACATCGGACAAACTTAGATCTTGGTTAGCTGAGCAGGGAGTACGAATGCAGAATACCCTGCCTACCGACAAGCGTAGTAACGGACTCGCTGAGAGGACTGTGGGGGTTCTCAAATCCTTGGCAAGAACCCATTTGAGCTCAGCTGGGCTTCCAGCCGCATATTGGCCTCTTGCCATGAGGTATGCGTGTGAGACTCATAACCGCAAGGTTCTTGGTAAGCCGTTGCTTCCCTTCTTCGGACAGTCGGTCCTTCATAGGGTGAAACGACCCAACGGTGCCCTTAATGAGCTGCTGAATAAGTGGGTAAAGGCTAAGTATATGGCACCCCACCTTTCCATTCCGGAGGGACATGTTCTTGTGAATGAGGAAGGTAGCTTAGTAGCGTCAAAAGGTTTCCGAACGGGCGTCATTGATCCAGGGGCTATTCCAGATATTGGCCTTCCGGTGGTTATTGAAGAAGATGAGGTAGCGGGCCAGAATGCATCATCCGCAGGTGATCCTCCATTACCTCCTGAGAGAAGGGTTAAAGGAAAAACCTATGTAGGATTTATAGATGGGGATCAAGATGAGCAAGAAAACCCGGATGATGTTGCACAGAAAAGATTACTTGATGAAGATTTCTCTGACGTGGCCTTCCATCAGGTTGTGATAGCTTTACAGAACTGTGAAAACAGCTCTAAGGATAGACGGGGAGATCTTGAAGGGAGGTTCATTTTAGGTGCATTTTGTCACGGCGGACAGAGGGGGGTAACTACCATAGCCAAGAGGTATCCTGCTGTGGTGAAATTCCTAAATAAGTTTCTTGGTTCGCGTTTGTGTGACAGAGAGCATCCTGATCTGAAATGGGGTACTCTGCTACTCACCCAGGTTGCTGACATCCCATCACATCGGGACTACCGCAATGAATGGGGTACCAAGAATTGTATTATCTGTGTCCCAGGCAGGACTGAGCTGTGGATTCAAACATTCCAGGGCCCAAGGAAAGGGGAGCTACCACCACAACCAGATTGGTTGTCCGGTTCTGTGAGAGAACTCCACCGTGGCGTTGAGGTCTTTGATCCCAGAGACCACCATGCAGTCCGTAAAACCCCAGATTGGTTCCTGGTAGGGTATACACCCTTAGGGATTCATAAGCTCGAGGATGTTGACAGGGCCCTCCTGCGCCGCCTTCGGTTTAGATTGCCCAGCCACCAGGCTTTAGATCCAGGTGTGATGGCTGTTCGGTGCGACCCCAATCAATGCCAGTCTTCTGTATCTGAGAATGCACAATCCGAGCCAGAGGCAGTAGGTTCGATGCAGCCTGCTCAAGAGGGGATGGGTTACCAGGTTGACCTTAGTTCCGATTTGCAAGAGGATAGTGTAACTCCAATAGTTGGGTGGGACCCTACTAGAGATCCTGCAAATGTGCCTGAGCTGAATCTTGAAGAAAGGTGTCTTGAAAGTTTTCTCGCTGAGCGAGGGGTAACAGGCGTGTATCGTCAACTTAGTGCACTTGGTGTGGAGTCACCTGCTGATTTGCCCTTTCTGTATCAAGAAGATCTGGTTGAGTTTGGCATCCCACCTCTCGAAGCCAAACTGATCATGAGAGGAATTCATCCTGAAGGGACTCTCAGACCGGATAACCCGAATCTGTGTGCACTTAGGTCAGGTGAAGTTCGTCTTCTGGATAGGAGGCAGAGGCCAATACCCTGGGTATTTCAGAATAGAACGCTGGATTTTCGCGCCCCTCCACCGCCTCTGCCAGGGCTAGGTATAAGGGAACCAGGAAGTGGGAATACTCCTAGATTGGTGGATTGGGAGCTCCATGAAGCAAGGAGAAGAGGGGAATTCCCGAATTTATTTGAGGAGCCGGATGAACACCAGCCAGATCCAACGGATTCACCAAGGTCACAGGTCCAGGATGCACGTGCTGCATCTTCCACTGATCCCTTGGCCGGGAGACATGCAGCCGAGAGGGCGGTGGAAGAATACATGGAGACAATGTACTTGCAAGATGTGTGGAGTGATCAGGAGGAGTGGCCGCCTGCCGCAGCCACTTATGTTCCTGGTGAACCAAGTTGCTACGAAGAGTGTTTTCAGTATGATGTTCCATACCAGGGTTCTATTGAGGGACAACCTGATCATGGAATGGATAGTTTAGTTGAATACCAGCCAGATCCGACGGATTCACCAACGTCACAGGTCCATACCACCTATGAGTGTAGAGCTGTTGCGTTTGGTTCTTCTGGTCCTGTCCAAGTGCAGCCAAGCATAGGTTCTCAATCTCGTCTCTCCATTGGTGTCCCCACTGCAAACCCGTTGGCAGTCTTCCAAGGTCCTAACTCCGAGGTCGCAGAAGGGGAGCCTTCAGATAGTTTTGTACTAAAGGTTGATGAGTCAATGTACACTGATAATGTGGAGCAAATCCTTTCCGATCTAAAGTCACCCCTTCGTGTAGTGCACAATGTATCACCTGCAGAGGTTCGAACATTTCTAGATAGATGGATTCCCTCTGCGAGGACGGAAGTCCAGGCTCTTGAGAGCATGAAGGCCATTCTTAGGATCTCCGGTCAGGCTGCCGTTGAGGCGTGCAAGATGCCAGGGGTCCAAGTGCTGCCTGCAAAGACGGTGTTTACTGTGAAACCAGATGGGGAATCTAAGTGGTTTAAGCGTAAGTGTAGGGTAGTAGGCTGTGGCAATTATGAGTCCAAAGATCCTACCCTTGACCTCTACGCGTCTGGTGTGCCAGCTGACGTGTTACGTGCATGCTTGGTTGAGTCTGCGAGAAAGGGCTACAATGCATTTATTACGGATGTGAAAAACGCGTTTTTACGGGCGGATATACCTAGTGATGTGCAAGGAAAGATTCTCCTTCGTCCCCCACGCATCCTGGAACAGATGAACATTACCGCTGCAGGGGAAGTCTGGATGATAGCCAAGGCTGTGTACGGACTGAGACAGTCCCCACGATGGTGGGGAACCTTTAGGGATGAGAAACTTTCGACAGCTGAGTGGGAGGGGCCATCTGGGCGCACTAGAATGAGACAATCGAAGGTTGAAAGCAACCTTTGGACTCTGATTGATGATGAGGATTCTGTCCTGGGGTTGGTTATCGTCTACGTGGACGATATTATGTACCTGACTACTGACTCTGAAGCTCGTGCGGCTCACTCCTGGTTGAAGAGTACTTGGGAGTGTACGGAGTTAGAACAGTCTTTACCTGGGAAGCCGGTGACGTTCCTGGGAGTTGATGTGCATGTGGTATGTGATGTGAGAGGAGCAAAGGGCTTCTCACTGGGACAAGAGGGATATATTGACGAGCTTCTTCGTTCTTATAGCTTGACACCTAGAGACAGGCAAGCCCCGTTACCCCGAGAATGGGTGAGAGAAGCTCCACAAGAGGAGCTGGATTTTACCCCAGAGGAGTTGAAGAAGGCGCAAAAGATCACTGGGGAATTGTTATGGCTATCACAGAGAACAAGATTGGATTTGGCGTACAGCGTATCATTGCTGGGATCCTGGTCCACTAAAGCTCCAAGATATGTGTTGAAGATGGGACTCAGAATGCTGGAGTTTGTGTCGGCAACTTCGAGCTATAGACTTTCCATGGTTCCACTTTCGAAAGCGGAACCAAGACTGGTTACCTACACGGATGCTTCCTTTTCTCCCTTTGGATCACATTCTGTTACTGGAGTGGTGATAGAGTACCTTGGTTGCCCGATACAATGGAAAGCTAAACGCCAGAGTCTGATATCACTCTCGACTGCGGAATCGGAGTTGATCTCAGCGTGTGAAGGGATTACATTGACTTTGAGTATGGAATCGCTGCTTGAGGAGCTTGCTGGAGATCTACTGACTAAGAGGCTGTTGGTGGACAACACGGCGGCAATAGCTCTGGCAGAAGGGTCTGGCACGATGCGCACCAGGCATTTGAGAGTGCGTGCTAATTTTGTACGGGAGATGATAGATAAGAAGACTTTGGAGCTAGATCATTGCCCTGGGGATATTCAGTTGGCCGATATTCTAACGAAGGTCTTGCAAGGACCCCGCCATACCACTTTGTGTGCGTTGTTGGGTTTAGGACCTGAACCCCTGCAAGAAATTGTAGCTGCAGCAGTGCAAGGAGGAAATCCAGAGGTGCAAGGGACCACAACAACTGCCTCCGGAGCGGCGACAGGTGTTCTGATACTTACGCTTGTGCTACAAGCTCTTGAAGGAGCTGAAGCGTATGATGATGAATTGGATGTGGATCCGGTGAGCCTTGACCTCTACGTGGTAGTGGTGATGATGGCCTTGAGTATCCTGTTCTTATGGGAGACTGGTAAGCACCGTTTGAGATGGTGTTGTTCCAGGTGGCCTGATGATGATATTCGTGTGAGTATGGTTAGAGATGATGCTGATGTTGAGAAAAGAAGTAGACGGCAGGAAGCAGTGAGGCGTGCAATAGAAAGGGAAACTGGGGAACTTAGGCTTAGGAGGAGTAGCTCGCAATCAGCTGAAGGTCTTGGTCTTCCGGCCGAGGGTGAGGTTCCGAGAACCTCACTGGATCTGTCAGTTAACCTCTCAGCTCCGAAACCAGTTGTCCGGTTTACTACAACCACCCCGCCAGTTTCCGATTCTCTTCAAAGCACTTCCTCTTCCGGCCTGATACACCATGTGGACTTTCCTCAAGGCACCAGTGCCTCTTCCTCCAGTCAACCGCCGGGTATAATGGGTAACAGGCATTCAACCCAGAGGGAAGTAGCCACCCAGACTGAGTTCTACCAAGGACTAACTCATGAGCAGATGCGTGAGGTTGATCTGTTGACTACCAGTGGTAGAACCCCGTCTGCAGTCCATTTGTATCCTAACTGCCACGCCCTACGAAATGTGACTAGTGTCCAGCGAAGAGCCTTCTGTAGGTACTGTTTAACTTCAGCACGACATGGACTCTAGTCAGAATGACTACCATCCCAAAGGGATTGTAGCCAAGGAGGAGTGTAGAGATCCCACGTCGTGTTTGCCAGTGGTTGATTTCCATTCCTTTGAAGGGCAGTTGCTGATAATGATCCAAACCTGGAGCCCCTTTCGGCTTCCGGGACAAGGGGACCTGAGGTCNTGTAGAGATCCCACGTCGTGTTTGCCAGTGGTTGATTTCCATTCCTTTGAAGGGCAGTTGCTGATAATGATCCAAACCTGGAGCCCCTTTCGGCTTCCGGGACAAGGGGACCTGAGGTCCCATGTATGCTTAGGCTCATGCCATGACTTTCACGTCACTTGTAAAGGGCAGAGAGCCGAAGTCACATTAAGCGCTAGCATGTAGCACGGAGTGCGCATGTAAGCAGTCGGAGACTTTAGAGCTTGATGTGCTTGTGTGAAACAGTGGGTGTCCGACAGTAGTAAGCCCATGGTGAAAGAGCTGTTCCAGTGAATTTGGAACGATACAGAAGATTACATGGCCACTGCACAGAATGACACCCTCAACGATGAGAATCCAAATTCGACGGACCTCCCAGATGGGGTTCAACANGTGAAAGAGCTGTTCCAGTGAATTTGGAACGATACAGAAGATTACATGGCCACTGCACAGAATGACACCCTCAACGATGAGAATCCAAATTCGACGGACCTCCCAGATGGGGTTCAACATACCCTTATAGATCCCTTATAGTAACCCTTAAAGACCCCTTTAAAAAGGAACCCTAATAAAGGCCCAAGGTTTCTTAATTCAGGTTCCTACATTAAACCCCCAAAACCCTTATAGTACCCTTATAGTACCCCTTAAAGGAACCCATATAAGGAACCCATTAAACCCCCAAGGTTTCAGGAGGACTTCGAGGGCGGAAAGTGGCGTCTTCTGGCCTTGGACCTTGCGGCGGGAGATCAGAAGTTCAAGGCGCTCGGGCCCTTTGTTTGAAGGGGTAAGGTTCTTGGTGTTTAGGGTTTAGGGGTTTAGGGGTTTAGTGGTTTAGGGGTTTAGGGGTTTAGGGTTTAGGGGTTTAGGGTTGTACAAGGGTTTAGGGGTTCGCTAGGTAGGCCTTTGGGATATGGTTTAAATGGCCAACCTAGGTAAGGTTCTTGGTGGACCCGGGGGGAGGGGAACGGGGGATATGAGTTGGAGTGTATTTTTTCTTATGTTTGGTATGTTTCTTTTTGTTTTGGAGAGTGGGTTTGGAGTGTTACCTCGTCTTGTCGGGTTGACGGTGTGTTTCAGTCAGGAGGTGGGAGGCGTTACTAGATTCGTTGTTGTATAATATACCCCTGCTTCAAACCAGCCCTTCTCCTGAAATAAGGCTTTCATGGTGGTTCTGATAATGGTACGGACTTTGAGCAAAGGGGGGCTTTTGGCACGCAGCCTCGTTGCACGTATGACTGGTGATAACGGCTATGAGGAGACCTTGGTGAGGATGATGACGACGAGAACGATGGTAGTGATGGTGAGGCGGATGCTGGTAGTGGTGGTGAGATTGGTGCTGGCAACGATCGCCGATGCTAGCAGCGGGACAATGAAGAAGCGACGGGTGTCGTAGATAGCCATACTGGAGAATGATAGTTGGCACAGCGCTAGCAACATTTCTACCGGAGGCAAGCCCTACGTCGAACCCTAAAGTATAAGTCGCACTCAAAACCGCAAAGCAAAAAAATCTCGAGCCCGAAGGCTGTCCAGCCCTAAAAACACTGAAGCACCAGCAAAGGCCCTGAACTCTACATCCAAAATCTGGATGACTATAGAACGCTTGTACAGGAATCCTTATCCTGACCTGAGCGCGCAGGCCATCGAATTCCGGCCGGTGAAAGATCTCAGCGGGCAGTTGCCGCCGCTTTGCTAGGATTGCGGGCGGGTGTAGAATCTAAGGCGTGCACAATTGGTTTTGCTGTGGTTCAGGATTCCTTTTCGTTTAAGTTGTAGTAAAAGATCACCCAAACCCTGTTCGTTGTTCATGCCCATGAATATATTCAGGTTCCTTCAAGGACTCTTTGTATAGCCGGCTTGAAAGGCTTTGCTTTAAGGGTTCCTCGCAAGGGTTCTTCGGGGGATCCCTTCAAACAACCCTGACTGGGTCAAGGGCATTGGATCTAAGGATTTTGGGTTTACCTATAGAGTAACCAGGGTACCATTGAAAGGAGATATGGCCCTAAAAATTTGGTACATTTACATGTTTGAAGGTACCTTGTTAATCCAGGTAGGGATTAAAGATTTAGGCTTTGCGTTTGGGACCGGAAGCGTAGGGGGTTTGCAACCCCCAAACCCGAAACCACCCCTACGGGCCTAAGGGTCAAAGGTCAGGGCTTAGAAAACCTGGGCTTTTTGCCAGAAGTGCCATGCAATGAGAGCTCGTCGGGTCTGTTTTGACCAACACTACCCCAACACACTCAACTAAAAAATATTGCGAACCACTATAAAGGGGCCCTTCTGAGAGCCACAATTCTCACAAGCCATGGCTTAGGCCTGGGACGAAGTTGCTCCTGTACTCTACGGGCAAGGAGACCATCAGCCGCAGCCCCGGGAAGGGTGTTGCTGCCTGGGATTTTGTTTCTTACACCTTAGTTCCATACATGAGTTTAGGGTTTTGGGCTGTTGGGCTATTTGCTTTTAGGGTGCGGGGTATTTCCCGAAGGGTGACGAGGTTAAATGAGGTTAACATACGGGTCTGCACAATGCTTAATCCTCGTAAAGTCGCTGTACTTGGACATGGGTCGTTATAAGTAGGGCTATAAGTCCCCTAATAAGGGTTATAAGTATAGTTACCTTACTCATGACCCCACTTGTCACTACCCATGAACCTCCAAGTATGGTAGATTATGGGCCGAAATCCTGCACTGATTTTTCAGGCCCTTGTCTGGCCCTGCTTAAAGTTTGGTGCTGAGGGTGGCGCTGAGATTGAGGAAGGTAGCATATGAAGTCTTTACTATAGGGGCCTAAATAATTACCGATACTATTTCTTAGGGTTCCTTATTATAACCTAATCATACTATACAGGGGCCCAAAACCATATTCTAACTATTGGGGCCCGTACATTAAGTGTAGATGAGAGCCGCCCTCATTGGTTTGTTTTGCCTTCTGCTTGTGAGCGGAAGTAGGGAATCCAAGTTCACACTGTGAAGGAACTTAGGGGTAGAGCTACATAGCTACCTTATCAAAAAGCCGTAGTTACTCACCAAGTCCCATGATCCAATTAAGCCCTATATACCCTAAACCCAGAGTGCCAGAAGTAAGGAATACAGAACGGACACCTGCTGCTGGTGCCGGCTGTAGTGGAGGCGCCGTTTTCGATGAGATTCCGGCTCGGGGGTCTGATATAGGGGCCTTAATAATGAGACTTTGGTTTTGGGGCCCATTGTACCTTTTTTATAATAAGCAGCCCCCAAAATAGTATGGGTCATTATTTAGGCCCCTATGTTAGGGCTTAAGGCTTAAGGGGCTTCGGGGTTCAAGGCTTCAGGGTGTTTTAGGCTTTCAGGGTCAGGGTTTAGGGCTTTGGGGTTTGGGATTTTTCGGTTCATAATTCATAAAGCCTTCAAATACAGAGCATGGGGAGATGCACTAGACATATATATATATATATATATATATAGATATGTACATATACATATATAGCTATACGTGTAGAAAGCTATACTATAACAAGTGTATATACATCTTTGCAAGCAAACGTACAACGGTTGCAGACACGAGTCTCCACAACAGTTAGGCCCGTATCTGGAAGGCCAAGTAGTGGTTAAGTAGTGGTTCCTCTGACGCAGCAGGCGTGGCACGGGTAACGGCTAAATATATTATTTCATGAACCTTTCATCGGCAAGACGATGTCCACTCTTATGGTTGTCTCACCCGACGCCCCCAACATATGACCCCCTCGTTCCCATTACTCCCATCTACAATGAGAGCATAGAGTACGTCTCCGCCGCATGAGGACGATGTTGAGGGTGTGGATGCTGAGGATGGGGAGGTGGAGGCTGTTGACGCGGAGGTTGAGGGTGACTTTGGCATGTAATATCTTCTTCGTGGAGGGAATTATCCCTGAGGGTCCATGCACCCATATAGCATATAGTTTGGGCCCAATGTATCTATATAGGGAGTACTTTAAGGCCAATGTATATACTATAGGAGTACATGGACCCGTAGGGTATGATGTCTCTATGGAAGTCGTCCTCCTGCAAGTCATTTTCCTGAACTACCCATGGCAAGCTCAATGCGATGCTCTTCTACGTTCCCTGGTGTTCTAGACACGCCTTCTCTGAGAAGGGATTCCGCCTGTTCGCAGTCGGAACAAGGCGTTCAAAAAAGAACTCCGAAACCCTAAACACCCCAGAAAGAACTCCGAAACCCTAGGCACCTCGCTCACTCAACCTCCCCACCCCACCCAGCCCACGGCCCTCGGTCTCTCCCTGGGTAGACCCGAAGCTTCAAGAGCCGTTTGTCCGTAAGTTCCGAAATCTCCTATGCTGCTAAGTCACCCCAACCCCTATGAAGTCTACACTCCCAGCCCCCGAAGCCCCCAAAACCTCTCAAGCCTAAACGGTTTAGGATATAGGGTTTAGGGTTTAGGGAACCTTTCACAATTTTTCGGCGCACCCTTAGGGCCCTTTCAATCCGTATTCAAATTGTAAACAACCCGACACACCACGCCCCTGAAAGCCGCATAGAACCCTTATGTAAGAAGAAACCCACTCAAACAGAACCACAAGTATCAACCCCTGTGACACGCCCTAAATCGCCCTGAACCGGTGCCTCCGCAGGTGCTTGGGGGGTATGTGGAGCAACTCGTGGCATCCTGGAAAGCTGGGCAGCTCAGGGAAAAGGGGGTCGGAATAGTTACATATATGATAGTATATATGAGAACACTACTCCTTAGGGTACGTCAGTATACTCATTTAAGTCTTAAAGTAAATGTACCAGGGGTTAGGCTATTCTATACATGTGTATATATATATGTATCATATTATGCGATAGAGTAGAATGTAATATTATTCCTTCAGGTACACTGGTATACTGATCGTCTTCTAGTACAACGTGTCTCAAGATCCTACCCTATAATTTGAATTTAGACCTGGAGCCCTCCGTCACAGCTCCCAGCGAACATTTATGTGAGCATTTCGCCCGAAAGACCCGAAGACCATGCTCTCGGACGCTTTTTGAGATAATTCCGCGCACTGAACCCTCGACCTTAACAAGCCGTAAACGCTCAAGCATTTCGCCCCAAAGACCTAAAGACCATGCTCTCGCAGGCTTTTGTAATCTTTTGTAGATATTTCTGAGCCTGAATTTCAGCCTTATAAACCCTGTAAGTTTGTGGTGGCTTCTATCTCGGGCTTCAGACGTTCAGGGGTCCTGTGATCTTCGGGCCTAGCCATGTAACCTAAAATCCTAAACCGAGAACCCCTTAGCCCCATAGACCCTTGTAGAGCCACATGTGTATATATATATATATATATATATATATTATATATAGATTCTAAGAGTAGGCGGCGTGAGTGTTGATCGTTCTTGTATATATATATATATATATGTCCTTGTACTTTTGGGGGTTTCCTTAGGGTTAATTAGTTCTGAATGCAATGATGCAGTACAAGCGCCCTTAATGCTAAGCCCATGCAACAGATGCATCTTAGCTTAAATCATCCCTCAACCGCTAATTATCGGTTCCTCTCACTAGCAACCCTTTGCCCCTTAATTAGTCCAACCTTATGAATGTACTTGTAAGCCCAAATTCGACACCGAGAAATGTGGGAACTCAGCGCCTCGCAGCGGCAGTCAAGAGAAGCTGGAGTCCGATCGGCTGAGGATCGAGGCGCACAGGAGGAATGCTGCAGCGGAACATGCGATGAAAGAGTTTCGCAAGGAGTACAAGGCCAGTCAATCCGAGGGCAGCGTCAAGGTGGCCAGTCCTAACAGATCGGGAGACAAGGCCAGTCAATCCTCCTCCGAAAAGAGGAAGAAGGAGGAGGAAAAGGAGAAGAAGACGGATCCTGGCCCCCGCGATGAGAAGAAGGACAAGAGGGGTGGCGGTGGTGGCAGGCGCGGCGGCCGCGGCGGTCGCTCTGCCATTGTAGTTTAGCTCCAGCGAGGAGCCGGGCAGCGCTACGGTGGGTGAGGCCGGTCCTATTCTCTTCCGCTCTTCCGTAATAAGAAATAAAGGCCGGTCTTATGCTGCTGCACAGATAGCCAAAAAGACGGATCACCCATCGGCGCGTTTCAGCTGGCCTTCTTTCCTGTGTGACGTTGCCGGCGAGCACTCTGAACCCTAACCCTACACCCTTGGGGGAACTTTAAGGCTCCTTTAAGGGTACAACCAGGGTTCCTTTAACCCTAGGGCTCCAAGTATGCAAATAGCACCTACTTTGGGGCCTAAAGTCTATAAATACTACCTACTTTGGGCTGTTTGAAGCCCCAGGGTACTGGCAACCCCTCCTAAAGCGTTGGTGGGGCCTGCAGGCTGACAAGGAAGTGAAGGAGACGCGTCTTCTTTGGAGGACCCGAAGAACTGAACGGTTTCAAGTGGGTTGAGGGTAACGTAAGGGTCTTGAGCAGGTTCTGTAAACTCGGTTGTAGAAGGGTTCTATAATGATGTTTTCGGATTAAGGCACAAAGGCCATCAGAGGAATCAGGGCCTAATTAGGGTTCATAGGGCCCTCTACGGGTTGTATACGTTGTGCTTTGCGAGCTAGGCCTGGGGTCGACAGCTTCAGAATTTTGGGGTTTGGGGTTTTAGGGTTTAGGGTGTACCCATAGGCAAAAAGGAACTACCATGGAGCCTATGGGTAGAAATTCTCCATGTACCTCTATAGTAGATAATTAAGCCTTAAAGGGGTCCCTATGTATGTAATTTAACGCCTAAGTATATACTATACGGGCACATGGAGCCTTAGGGTGAGGTGTTGGGCTTTACTCTCATTCCGCCCTTAGCCGATTGATGCAAAAGGGTAACTGGCCCTGGCGTAGGGGGCCACAAAACTTCAGAAAGCTTCTCAAACCGGGTTCCTGCTGTGGACGAGTCGAAGTCATGCCCATTCTTTGAGCCTGTTTGGTGCTTTGCCTCGTGCAGGCACTTACCGTGCTAGTAGTGGAGTACGAGGCCTTCATCCATTTTGAGTGTAGTGTAATCCCAAGATCATCGCTAAGAAACCAGGCAAGTAGGGGCTTGTAACGGGAGCCCCCTAGATCCTATACAAGACAGACCCTAAACCCGAAACTCTAAATCATGTTCAACTATCTGGCTCGGGCTCTTGAGGCATCAAGCAGCAAGTAGGACTTTGGCTGCCCTCTACCTATTTAGGGTTTTGGGTTTAGTTTAGGGTATTTCGCAGGGGAATCTACAACCCCGAACGACTAGATTGTCGGGGGGTGTTTGTGAAACTTGGGGACTAGTAACTGCACTACACCCTATAATGCGTAAACCACAAGCATGGCATCGGAAGTAACTGCTTTATGGCTTGGTGCTTATGCTGTATGTTGCACATGCTCATCGCAAGGACGACTTTCGTTTCAGCTTCAAAGTTCGCATTGAGGGCCGGCCCACAACCCCAAACCGAAAACCCTACGCCCTCAACCTCTTCTCCCCCCTTTTCAAAAAAACCCTAAACCCTTTTACAGTACTCTTCAAGATGTCAGTGCCGAACCCTCTCAGGGAATCCGAAAAAAGGAACTGGAAAGGATAACTAAACTTAGAACCCTACCTCTCATGAACGGCATGGCCTGCATGGGGGGCCTATCATAACCCGAAGCCTCCATGTACCCAAATCGTATATACAACGGCCCCAAAGCACTCATATAGGGACTGCTCTGGGCCTATCGGTAGTCTCCATTGTAGTGCCCTTGGTCGGTTCACTTGTTTCTATTTCAGGATCCTGACCCAGATCCGACAAATAGTACCGGCTCACCAACAAAAACACTGTACTGTACCTAGAGGCTCATACCCTACCCCTTTTTTAGGGCGCCTACTTTTTAAGATAACCGATCCTAACCATAAAACTAGGTATCCTAAACAAGGGGTAGGGTATGAGCCTCTAGGTAGAGTATACTAATCTGTAATGATTCTGTCGCCTCATCATTAGGATACGCTGGGGCTTGGAGTTTGGAGGTTGTTCGAAGTCCGTAAACCTTAAACCTTTAGGCAGATGGAGCCTAGAAGTCTCCGACAAAAGCCGAATCCCAAACCCTCAAGCGGAAACCCAACCTTCAGCCCTTAAACCCTACCCGCTTCCATACATGGTTTAAGGACGGATGGTGTCAAAAAAGCTGCCGACGGTGATGCCATCTCGTTTGGAGCATGTTGAAGTATGTGCCGTCGAACGTGCTGTCTGCATAGTATGATGGGATCCGTTTGTGGGTTGGCATTCGGTGGCAGGCGGGCGGGCAATTACTAATTAATGTTCCTGATACCCTTTCGGAGGCTTCGAGCACGGGAGTCCGGATCAATGGATTCCTGGAGGACCAGGAAATAAGTTAATGTCATCCCAAATTTGGCGTTTAGTAGTCTTAAACAAGTCTTAAACCTTATCCAATTCTCTCTAAACCCAGCCCAACATCTAAATCCTTCACTCTTGCCTGTGGCCGGGGGAAGCTCGAGCCTGTCACCATTCACATACCTTGACCAGTCATTCTTCTTTCACTCATACACATGTACATGGTATGTCCAGAAGAGCATATGTATAGATATGTATCTATATATTGTATCTATATCTATACCTATATCTTTATCTATATCCATATTTACATCTGTATCTACATCTATATCTTTTTCTATCTATCTATCTATTTATACATATATATATATGTATGTACCTACCATGCGCATATATATATATACATATATATATATATATACATACGTATGTATGTATGTATGTATGTATGCATGGATGTATGCATGGATGTATGTATGTATGTATGTATGTATGTGTATATATATATATATATATATATATATGGCGGCATAGTGTAGGCATGTGTACATGCAGTGTGCATATAAGTGTCGGCATAATTCTACCATTGCTCTTATCGCTGGTGTACTTTTGTTGCAGATGTGGGCTGTGGTGGTGGTAGTGGTCATTGGAGTGTCTGTCGATGTCGTCCTTTTCCTAGTAGTCACAGTCGCATCGCAGTAGCCTTCTGCTTTGCTTTCGCCGCGGAGCTGCTGGCTGTCTCGCGCTTGGCCGCAGCATTTCTGCTGACACAATTTCACCCTCACCTACATGATAAAGAGAAGCTCTTGGCATAGACCGTTTCCTATGCCTTCACGTTGCGAGTATTGAAGTTGCTACACGTGCGAGCGTGACTATACGTACTCAGCACGAGATGGACATGCCATGTTTAAGCTAAGCCTCTGCTCAGGGCTTGTAGGGTTGAGGATTCATTTGTTAGGGCAAGTGCCCCGGACGCCATGCCTTTCGCTACGTACAAGCGTGTGAACGGCACTGCCCCGTGGCTCAGAATAGGAGCCCCGGACAGGCTACTGCCTTGTCTGGGTGTGATTTTGGGGTTTATCGGGTTCAGGGTTTTGGGTTTTGATTCCGGTGTGGAGGGAAATCCGGTGGGAAAGTCCCTTGAAGTGGCTTCTCATAATGAAGGACCTGTGATGGATCGTCTTGCAGGGTACCAGCTTGCTCAAGGCTCTTGGGGTGTCGGCTCGAGGGAAGCTCCCGCTACCCAGAAGCAGAAGGACTCCCGATGTCAACGCCCATAAATTTCAGGAGCCTTCTGTCAGAAAACCCCCTTTGTAAGTTTAACCATAACTTAAAGAGAAGCTTCACAAAATACCAATTCATGGGCCAAGTTCCAGAATTGTAGTAGAATTTAAACCCGAAGCCCTAAACTACAGAAGAGCCTCGCGGGAGAAGTAACCACCGTTACAGGCGGTTTGGGTGTGGGGTGCGCTCGTCGGTTAAGCCGATGGACAGGCCAGGGCATGCTCGTCATCAATGACCGGCTGCGTAACCGATTGTATGTTTCCGAGTCCTGTGTCAAGGCTTGCGTGCCAGGCTCGGTCGCGGACCCTGCGTTGCAGCGCGGTCGCTGATCAGCATTCTCGGCGTGTTTTGCCCCAAGCCAAACGATCATTCGATCTGGTCGACACACCGAGGCTGTAAAGAAAGCAAGCGAACTCTTTCCCGGATTGGACAAGGATTGCCGCGATGATGTTTTGTCGTCCTTGCCAATCTATTTCTTCCATCCTTGCAAAGCAGAGGCAGAGGCACGGGATGCGGTCTCTAGGCTGCGTTTGATCTCGGGGGTTCGAACAGTTCCATTCAAATTTTGCCTCCATGATCAAGGCAGCCGATTCAAGGAACAGCAACGCCGTTCAGACAAGGAAACGCGACTTGTTTTGCTTCTGCCTGGAGCCCAACCATTGCTTTCACCAGGTTTGTTGGAACGACCGAGCATGGCTTTTGCCATGAGACCGACAGATGGTCGCCACTCGCTATGTTCGTGAGGTACAGTTTTCCACATGGACTCCGGCAAGCACAGGCCAACGAACTTGCCCGGCCAGTGTGCGCTGTCCCAGACAAAGCCTCCAATTGGTAGCTCAGTGGATGTCTCGTCTCCCAGGACTGCCAGCCATCCTGCAGGAAATTCCCCTTCCAGAATGTCCGTCCGCAACGTGGAGGTTTGGAGGAGGCCGGTCCTAGTCCTAGGCCTAGGTCCACGTCGTAGCCCTACATGCGGTACTCCAACGATCCTTTCTCGTTCGGGCTCTGGTGCATGCAGCTGCAGGCCTACAGCCGTCTGCAACCTTTGCTCACTCCCAGCCGCACGGAGCAGCTACCGGCTGGCACGGTAGTTCGCATCCTCGACAAACAACACACTCGCATGCAAGTGGGCGGCGGGGACTGCATGGACTTCTCGGTTGCGGTTGCTGGTGAGCACTCCAGCCATCCGTCGTGTCGTTGGGGTGCTGGTCGTTCAGCAGTCGGGCATTGCCGCACCCCACACTCTGCTTAGACCTATAAAGGCATGCACGGTCGAGAACCTTGCGGCGAACGCGTGTATGTGCCAAACCCTATATATCCTGAATTGATCCGTTTGAGGTTCAGGGCTTTAGGTCTTTATTGATTGTTAGGGCTTAGGACCTAGGGTGCAGGACCTTACGCCCTAAACCGTAAAGGCCGAAATCAAAGCCCCTAAAAGTTGGAGAAGGTAAAGGAACATAGGAGTATGTTCAATTGTGCTCATACCACAAGTTTTGGCCCCAGCCCTAAACCCCTACAACTCTAAGGCCCGAAAGCCAAAATCTCAAATTCTATCCCGACAGCCCTCAACCCTAAGCCCCAAACCCGTAAACCCTAGACCCCTAAACCCTAAACGTTAGACCTTAACCCTGAAGCCCTTAAAAAGGGAACCCTCAAGAAACGACATCGACCTTGAGCCCTTCCGAAGCCTCAGCGGCCACGCAAGGTAGGCTTGATCACACTGGACGATGGCCGCTCAAACGCCTTTGGCCATCAGATGCTTCCTGTCAGGATGTGGCGCAGAAACCTAAAGTTAGTTTATTCGTAATGGTAGTTTTTAGGGTTCCTTACTAGAGTTCTATATTGCTCCATGACGATGTATACCCCAAAGCTCTTTACTTCTTTAATCATCAAGTCTAGGGTTCCTTTCAGGCCTCCTTAAACGGTGCTGCAGACTGTTAGGGCTTTGGGTTTTTCTGGCTCAGGGTTTAGGGGTTTATTGGTTGCGGGCGTAGAGGTTTAGGGTGGGGGGTTGTAGGATTTGGAGTGTGGGGATTCTGGGTTGGGGGGTGTGGGTAGTTGGCCCTCAGTTTTTGAAACTCAGCCCGGATACCTCGAGCCCTAAAGTATTGATGGCACCGATTGTAATGTGTCGGTCGGAATAATTACTGAGGGTTCCGATGTAATAATTGAACGAGAGTATATTCCAAACCCTATTCTGATTATTAAGACCCATTTATATGATTCCAAATTCCTGCCATTGCTGAAATCTCCACTTAAGCTCTGAATCTTCATCCTTTGTTGAGTCTGGGGGTTGGAAGAGGGTTGCGGAATCGCAGGCCATGGGGTGCCAGAGTTTATAGTACTTTCAACAGGTACCCTTGCATTCGAAACTGAAAGCCTAACTTCACCTACCAAAACCTAGTTTTTGTAGGGTCTCCATAAGTTCAATATTACGGGTATAATAAGAACCTACAAAAAGCTAGTTTAAAGTACACCTTAGCAATTTACGCAGCTGGGTATGCAGGACTTGCGCGTTGCAGTTTACTGGTATCTCTAGACCCTAACTTCAAAAAACACAAACCCCTGATCCCTAAACCCTTGCCCTTGTCTCTTCTGCCCTCTCATAACACAAGGTTGAACATGACCAAAAATTTTAGATGGCAAGGTTTTTGCGTTCAACACTCAACAATCTTCCGAACTATCAGTCCTTAGTGCCTTGGGCTTATACAACCCCTATAGAAACCCCAACAGAACCCTGAGAACAAGAAACCCCGAAGTAAAAACAACGAAACGATCCCAAGCACCAAGCAACCCCGAACAAAAACCTTCAAAAACACCGAAAAGGTTTTCCCCCGAGAAAAACATCAAAAAACAAGCCTTAGTTCCTGATAACAACATACTTCCGGTAAGATGCTGCCGAGGCTGCACGAGGCATACGAGTGCCTCCTGGAAGCTGAGAAGGACTCGGAGTAGGGCTTAGGAGTACATAGCCAATGGGAGCACTTTAGTCTTGTTGGCCTTGTAATCGCAGAAGTTTGAGCTTCTATTGGGCCCGGCTATTGAAGTTGAGGTTTAGGGATCGTTTTGGGCCTGTTGGAGTTTAGGGAGCGTGGGCATAGTTTAAGGTTCAGGGTGGTTTGGGGGCTTAGTACGTAGGATTCAGGGTTTTGGTGCTAGGCCCATGTTAGGATTGAGGATTTTGAGTTTGGGGATGTTGTGTTTCTGGTTTAGGGTTTGGGGCTAGGTTTGCAGGTTTAGGGCTTTGGAGTAGTTTCTGGCTCGGGAGCCGAAACCCCTGAACCCGTGTACTGCAACTCTTTCAACACTACAAAAACAACCGGTGCACGATTTTACTGCCATGGACCCTGACACACAAGGTACGGGCCATAGTTGGCATTAGCTACTACTCCTACTATACTCCTACTATATACCACAACGGCGACGACTACTATTTTTACTACCGATATTTGCCAAGGTACCTTGACCCCGGGAGCACACGTGCAGTGCTCCTGTTGTCAAAGCAGGACCTTCTCGAGTGCGCTGGGGCGCTGGTTCTTGTCGGCAACAGCAAGGCGGGAGCACCCAACATGTCCCTCATGATTCTACTTGTGCCACGGCCTGGTCGCGATGGTGGGGATGCTGAAGACAACTCGCATCAGCGTCAGCATCCTCGTCATCATCGTCGTCATGTTCATCATCATCACCATCACCTTGATCATCCGCATCAGCAGCTTCATCATCTTCATCGAAACCAACAGCATCATCACAATAGCCTAGTAGTAGCAGTAGTAGTTGCAGGTAGCAGCAGTAGCAGTAGTAGTAGTAGCAGTAGTAGTAGTAGTAGTAGTAGTAATAATAATAATAGTAGCAATAGTAGTAGCAATAGTAATAGTAACAGTAATCGTAATGGTAATGGTAATAGTAGTCGTAATCGTAGTCGTAATATAGTAATAGTAGTAGTAATAGTAACAGTAACAGTAACAGTAAGAGTAAGAGTAAGAGCAAGAGTAGGAGCAAGAGCAAGAGGAAGAGGAAGAGGAAGAGGAAGAGGAAGAGTAAGAGTAAGAGTAAGAGTCGTAGTAGTAGTAGTAGTAATAGTAATAATAACAATGAAAGCCTCAATGACGGTAGTATTAGTATCAATAATCATCATCATCATCGTCACCAACCGCTAAACTTGCGGACCAACGCATTGGGGTTGCGGAGACTAAAAGCTACAGCAAAAGCTATGAGCTAAAACAGAGGTTGCTATGCTAGTTCTAACCATATACACAGGTAGAACAATGAGGCTACTCGGATAGGATTCGTGTAGGCAATCAGAGCCTTTCGGGTCGTTAGTACGATTTGGGGTGTTGGGTCTTGGTCCTTCGGGCCTAGATTACCTGAACTAGTAGTCGTGAAGCATGTCCATGCCAATATGAGCACAGGCTTCAGTGCTGCCATTGAACCTAGGTGCGATGCCCAAGACCAAGGAATAGATAATATGGGTATGTCAACGAGTTGTAGGATGCCTAATTCACCAAGACTAGTCTTCGGGATCGAGAGCCAGCGCAAACCCCCAACAGCCAATACCAGACTTCAAACCCTTGGTACTTATGAATTAACATTCCGTTGTAGTGGAACCTAAACCCTAAACTGGCCCTAAACACTGTTGAGACGAACAACCGAATGCCTGAAGCATCCGAACATGGCGAAGCAGATGGGGTCTGTTCGGAAACTGAAGGTTTATGGTGTGTTGGCTTCTTTTTTTCGAGCCGATCAGCAGGAGCGTAAACCACATCCCTTCAAGCTCACAAAGCAGTAAAAAGAGCCTCCCCCCAAAGAGATCCTGGAAGACTCTACAGTATACAATCCATGGATACCCCTCAAGAAACCCAACTTCATCACCATACAGGGACATTCTGCGATCACGGCAAGCCCCCAACCAGGCCCTTTGGCCTAACTCTCTTTCTTCATAACCCCACCCCCACCCTCCGAAGATAATTGGGTAACAAGAGACCCCATCAAGAATCCCTAGGATGACCCTCAGCCGCACAACCAGCGCCCCTCAATATCCACCAAGGCATAAACCAGATGAATCCTTGAGAGAAAAAGCAACCCTAAACAGGTGCTATCCAGTGGCTTCGACCTGCAGACGATGATGCAAGGCGCTTCTGTCACCATCTTTTTCAGATTGTAAACCTGGCTTCGCAAAGGCCGTAATGTTCGGATCCCTGTTTAGGCTTTTCATAGGGCTGTAGAATCTGCACAAGGGTTTCTATAGGTATGGCTGTGAGGCTGCAGGCCTCATTAATTTGGATCCGGATAATCGTCCTGATTAGGGCAAGGGGCTCGTGTTTTTTCAATGGTCAGTATAAAGATCCGTTATTCTCCGGAGCTCAAACTTTTGAAACAAACACCTGGCGCACGTTTGTTGGCTTGATCGTTAAAGGAGTCTACATTAACACAAAATTCAAATTGCGGTTTGAATTAACTGCTCGACCATCTGGGATTTCACAGTGTATAGGGATGTAGGATCCTACTTTTACGAGTCATTGGGTCCTTCAGCTGAGTCGGGTCGCACGGGGTCATGGCTCGGGAACTGAAAGTTTTATGCCGTTTAGGGCTTCGGGTCCATGTATATATTCATATGGGATATGCTTTGGCCTGAAAATAGTCTCGATATAGGTTTTTGGGGGCCAAAGTATATATACTACTTGGGTACATAGACCCTCACGGTGAGTTGAATCCGGATGCTGTTTTCCTGATTTCTCAAGCCTCCAATCCAAAAGACCGAAAGCCATACAATCCTAGCTAAGCCCAAACCCAAACCCACAACCCCAAAGCAGCAAGCCCCCGAAGACCTGAACCCAAAGCCCAAACTTAAAGCGCCAAGCCTAGACTCAGAGCACTTAAGGTTCAGGGTTTGGGTTAAAGCCTTAAAGTCCCGACCTGGCACCAAACCGCGAAGCCCCGAGGAGAAGCACAAGCAGAAATCAAGCCCTAAACCGTAGCCCTGAAACCTAACCCCCAATGAACCCTAACCGCCTCGACTCCAGACCTTACAGCCTTACAATCCCAGAGCCTAGACATCTTCAACAAACTCACCCCGAAAGCTACATGCCCCACATTCACTTATTTCTTCAAACGCTTGTACTGCAAACATCGAGACCTGACAAATTTCTGGAAGGAACCTGGGTTTAGGGTTTTGGGGTTGGGATTTAGGGTTTGGGGTTTTGAGTTTAACCTAAGCAAAAGCCTTGCGAGGTCCAGATTGCGCCAAGAATCTGGTAAACGAAGCTTGGCTCTGCTTATCATTTTGGGGCGGGTAAATTACTATTCGCTTATGGTCCCTATACAGTTACAGTATAATGTATCCTAGAGCCCTATTCAACTTCTCAATTAATTAAGGCCCCCCAAACCATACTATGGTTTTCATCGTAGTAGTAGTTTGCGATTTAAACATGGGCTTTAGGGTTCGGGGGTGTAGGCTTAGGAATATCCTGTATAGGGTCTGTTGATTTCAATAGTAGCTGTGCAGGTAACCTGTAATCTATCGTCTTGGGTAGTGTGCTTCCTGCAGTGTCCAGGGTGTTAGGGTTTGAAGAACTATCCCTGGAAGCATGACGGTCTGTAAGAGGTCGGTAGAGATGTATCGTTGTGGGCGGCAGCCTACAGATTCTTTCCGATCGTGAACGAACAGTCCAAAGTAGCTGCTGTTTCTGAGAGAGAAGTCTGAATGATTGCCAGCAGTACCCGTAGGGCTCCGTTTTCTGCTTATATCCTAGAATATACTCCGAATCCTTATGCTGAAAATTGCGGCGGATAATTATACTTGGAGCTTCTAGGGAAGCTTCATGCGCCTCAAAACTGCAGGTGAGCCTGAACGAACAAACCTGAGCGACTCTTTCTAGGCGTAAAACCTTAAATGCCCAAACCCATAAAATCCCTAGACCCTGAACTCACCTAACTTACAGAACCCTGAGGAGCAGGAGAAAGCTCCTGAATATATACATACACATACACTATATTTTACTAAGTTACATATATGCACACGTACACGCGGTACCTAAACCCTAAACCCTCAAACCCCCTTAAACCCCTCAACCCTTAACCCTCAAACCCCCCTAAACCCTAAACCCTCAACCCCCCCCACCCCNCCCCCCCAAACCCTGAACCCTAAACCCGTTTCCACCCCAAAACCCTAAACCGTTCTAGGCCGGTGCGGCGCTGATGGAGCGTTTGGTTCTCTTCCCTCGGCCCTTGGTGATCGGCGCCACAGGCGTCTCGGGCGGATTTTGTGTTTTGGGTTTTTGGGCTTTTTGGTTTAGGGTTTAGGGGTTTGGGGTTATTTAGGGTTTAGAGTTGAATTTTTGGGTGTAGGGTTTTGGGTTGAGAATTTTGGGGTTTAGGGTTTAGAGTTGAGAATTTTTGGGTTTAGGCTTTTGGGTTTAGGCTGCATTCGGCACGCAATTTTGGGGCGGGCTGGGGTCTGGTCTTGGCTACCCCGCAGACCCCTAAAGGCGCTCACGGGTAAGTCCCCTAATAAGGGGATATAAGTATTACTTATACCCCCACTTATGATTACCCATGAACCTCCAAGTAAGCCGTACACCGGCAGTCTCCACCGCTGGCTAGCAAAATGTGGTCATGCTGGCGAGTCGTTGCAGCCGATACTGAATGGTGCACTCATTCTGGGTCCTTGTCGATAAACCCTAAACCCTAAATCCTAAACCCTAAACCCTAAAACTTGGTGGGTGCACTACTGACGCCGATGACATCTACGGAAGTTCCCGGAGAAGGCAGCAAGAAAGGCTCCTTCGACCACAGCGCCTTTTAGGCCGTCCCCATCCATCCATCCATCCATCCATCCATCCACGGTTTAGGGTTTAGGGTTTAGGGATCCATCCATCCATCCATCCATGCCAAGCTTACAGCCCCTCTACACCCCAAACCCTTGAACCCCAGCCAGAAAACTCAGAAAACCCCAAAACCCTACAGCCCCTAAGCCCCTAAACCCAAAAGACCCATCTAAGCCCTGTTCCCTACACCGCTGAATCATCTGCCATTGCTAGGTCATGCCATTGCTCTGGGAGCTTTTGCCTTGCTGACAGGACCAGGGAATTCAGTCTTTACGGTTGGGGCTTCGAGGTTGCAAAGGTTTAATACAGGGCCCTTAATGATTAGTTCAATAGGGTTTTGGGTCCCATTATACTACAATCATAATAAGGAACGCCCAAGATAGTATTGGTAATTACTTAGGCCCCTATATTAGGGTTTGGCTTTTTGGGGCTTGGGGTTTTCAGCTTTTTGGTTTAGGGGTTTAGGGGTTTAGGGTTTAGGGTGTGGTCAAGCAGGATCCAACTTCACGGGATCAGGGAGAGAGAGAGAGAGAGAGATCAGGGCAGGGCAAGGCAGGGCAGGGCAGGGATCCACGGGAAAGGTGATTAAGCTACTTTTAAGTAGCTGGAGGAGTATAGATATTCTCCCCAGTGAAGTTACTATATGTTCAGATCTTGTGTTTCCTCCGGGATCATTTAATGCCCGAAAAAGGGGAACCGTAAACCCCAACCCTAAACTCTAAGACTATATTGTTTGTATCTTGGGTTTTCCTGTGGAGCTACGACCCCTACGTACATCCATAAAGTATCCCTCATACAGTTACCCTTATGTAAACCGTAAACCCCTAAAGTAGACCCCATATAGTAGCCATAAGTACCGCTTATAGTACTCATAGTAGCCCTTATAGCACCCTAAACCCCAAGCCCTGTTCCCTTTTCCTTGGACCCTAAACTCTAAACGCTTTGTGTATCTGGGCTTTTGTTGCGGAGGAGACTATCGGATCGGTGCGGCCACGGACGCTTGGCCTCTCTTTCAGAGTTGGTTGTCTGGGATTTAAGGTTCAGGGATGATCAACAATTTAGGGCTTCGGGGGTTTAGGGTTTAAGATTTTTTGGGTTTAGGCTTCAGGATTTAGGCTTTAGGGTGGGGTCCCGGGATGAAGGAATTAAGAGTCGAGGGTTTTTTGGGGGGTTTGGGGTTTGGGATTTAGGGTTAGCGTTTTGGGGTAGGGTTTGTTGCAGAATGTAGGGTGCACTTAGTTCGCAGAACCCTTGCCCATTTTGGGCAAAACAGTATCATTTACGTGCATGTCCTCCCTTTCTGTGTACACGTGACTTGCAATGTGGTTGCGGCTGGCATCGTCGATTTGGGGCAGCGCCTGTCTGGCCTGATGGTCGAAGGAGCACTTTTTCTGTGCAACAATGCAGCTGTTGACATACAAGATGACGCTGTAACGACATAAGTTTTTCTCTATACCTGTGGGCGACGGCGATAAACTTCCTCAGTTTGATCACAGCCAGTGTAATGTGATAGTCTTTGATGAGATTTACATGAACGGACTACGTGTGTTGAATTACATAAAAGGGTTTTAAGAGGGTTTGTGAACAACAACCCAAATAAAATCATCATAGGAGCGGGTGATGTGAAACAACTTCCACCCGTATGTGATGATCTGACAATGCAAGGAATGCCGGTGAATACTCTGATGAATGTATTGACCAGATTTTAAGTATAACATTTTGCTTAAAGTATGTAAGCGACTTGGACTCAAGGACGACCCGAAGGCAGACAGAAACAGAGAAAAAAATAGACAACATGTATGATGATATGTGGATACATCGTTTTCCATTTTAAGAGTTCGTGCCTAAATACTGTACAATGACAGACAGTTTGCAGGCTGAGAAGTTCATAAAGGATATAGGTTGTTGGAACTTCGTAACCCCTAAGCACTTAGCCTTCAAAAACGATGAGCCCGAAGAGCTCGAACCATTAACCCGCAACACAGCGTGCAGTGACGAGGTTGGCGGCAAGCCGCTAAAAGTGGGTCTGAATGAAACTGCAAATGGCATGCACCTTGGACTCAAGTGCAGGTTTCAGGGTTCTGGGGTCTTGAGGCATTGGGTTTGCAGAAGATATCAATTATCGAGCAACACCAATGGCGGTCGTGTAATCACCTCTTGTCGTCTTCAGCAAAATCTAATGAGATCAGGACCATCATGGCCATCATCGCCGTCATGTTGACGCCAACGACGACTGCAGCTACTCCCGTTGTTGCTCGTGTAAGACAACAATGTTCCTTCACGGCTTGCTGCCGATGTGCTTCTGCGCCAGACGGACTGTTCCATAATTTGGGCCCCCTTGGGCACCAGCAGAGTTCTCTCATCACAACCTGTCGAGACTCATGTCATGATAGTGGTTGCCATCGACTCTGCAGATGATACAGTGATATGCAGGGTTTAGGATTTAGGGTTTAAGGTATGGAGTGTTGTGGTTGTCCCATGGTTGGTTGCAAAGCCATAGTCGGGTCATCACCCTGCCAGCAAAACGCCATCCCCAAAATTTTAAGCCCCAAGCCCTCGTCTCAGCAATAGGACTATGTAAAGCCCAGAACCTTGCAACCGGAAACTCCAAAATTTCGAAACCTCCTCCACTGGAACAAAGCTTCCCGGCAAACTCTGGGATCCCAGCCTAGCCTGCTAGAAGACGTGTAATTTTAGCCAGACGCTCTCCTCTACCGTAAGCTCGGGGGAACTCTAAAGCCTTACCTTGAGCTACCATAACCTAGTTTTTTGGATTGCTAAACCCGAATATATAAGTTCTGGGCAAGTAGGTTATGGTAGGTTCAGGTAGGTCGTAGGGTTTGCGGAGGCTTGAAGTGGGTTATCTTGTACTCTACTTGTAGTTTTCTTATTATTATCACAGATCATCCACCCCACCCACCTCACCCACCGCACCCACCCCACCCACCCCACACACCCTAAACCCCTAAACCCCTAAACCTTAAACCCCTAAACCCTAAACCCCAGACCCTAAACCCCCACAAACCCATTCTTCAAGTCCTGTATTCTTATGAGTCCCCGGGAGCAGCCAGGAACATGCCCAACTTCTTTTGCGAGGCTGCAAGGCCTGCTTTGAATTCTACAATCTAATATAGGGGCCGTAAGAATTTCCATAGTATTTTGGAAGTTCCTTATTACGATCATAGTATAGTGGCCCCCAAAACCCTATTCTATTCTTAAGGCGCCTATAGTATGTGAACCCTGAGATCCGAACGGGCGCTGGCGTTTCTTCTCGGTTGCAGCGATGCTTTTTGTCTTGTTGGTGGGTTCAAGAAGTCTTGGGTTTTGGGTACTAGAGTTCAGGGCTGCAGTGCTTTTTGTTAGAGCCCTGCACTCGTTTGGGTTTGTTGTACTTGGCTGGTGCCGCAACCCTGAACCCAAAATCGTCGCACCTTCAGTCGCTCGTGCTCGTCTGAGGTGTTTTAGGGCTAGAGGGTTTATAAGGTTTAACTCAAGAGGTTCTATAGAGTTTCACACAGTAATAATTCAGTTTAATTGGCCTTATAGTGTTACAGTAGCTGGGGTTAGAGGGTGTTTTCGGGTTTTGAGATTTGGGCTTTGAGAGTTTCGTCGCTGCTTGCAGAAATGACCGTGGTCCCGTTTACTAAGCCGCAACTTGGTTGCAAGTTGCTGGGGGTTTTAGTCCAAGGCGAAGGACTTCAAAAGCCAGCTCCCACCCAGACTCTGGAATTTAAAGCCCCAAATCCTAGACCCTCAAGCCAGCCAAGCTGGAAAACCACACTCTTGAATCCGTCGAAGTGTGGGAGCTACGGGGTTCAGGGTTGAGGGCTTAGTCTTACCTTTGGTTAGTAGGGAATGGAGGAATGGGGTACAATTATATATACTATTACTACCATTCTTCCATTCCCTACTAACCAAAGGTGGGTAGTTAGAGATCCAATTCAAGTAGTAGGATACCTTGCTACATGGCTCCCAAAGAAGCTACCCCTAATTCCAAACCCACAGAAGCTCCATTTTGAAGGCCTTTGTAGACCTGTACCGAGGCCGCGCGAGTTCATGAAAAAGAATTGGTTACAAACCCTTAGCCCTAAACCCTAACACCGAAACCCTAAACCCCTACAGACCCCCCATTTACATAGCCCGACTCCCGCCCCTAAACCCTATGTCCCTAACCCCAATAACCATAGTAGCAGGCACGCCTTGGCGCCGCAATACCTGAGGCTCTTGGCGAGTGTTGGGGAGTTTGGGTTTAGGATTTGGGATTTAGGGTTTAGGGTGTCTAAGATTTGGAATTTCGGGTGATTCGGGCTTAGGGTTTAGGGTTCAATTTAAGGTTTTGGCTTTCGGATTTAGGGTTTCGGGCTGGTGGCAAACATCAACTCCTCAGACCTTGGGACTTAGCAACTAGGCTTATAAAAAAAGATGTTAGGGTTTCGAGGCAGCGGACCCTAATGAGTATATGCTCTATATAGTAACATCCTGGTTACAAAGACCCTGCATCAGTGAACCCCTGGTTTCAAGACTTCCTGACTGAAGCCCTACGCAAGGTTTAGTAATTCGGGTGTCATGGTTTTGAAGTTTTGAAGTCAGCTCGTTTCAGCTATGACACCTCTACTTCGATTGGACACCCTAAACCCTGGGAAGGCTCTTCCTGGTCTTGTGGAAGTGTTTCATCGCACCATCATGGCGAATAACACAAAGCCCCACACTTATGTCCAAGCACGAGACAAAAGAAGGACACCGGATGTCGAGCGACAGCAGTGTTTCAGTGGCCAAGCCTTCCTCGCGCAGTTGTTGACCACAGCCCTGCAGACTTGGACCCAAGAACACAGTCATGATCAAGGATGGGTCAATGTACGATGCAGAACTTGCCCCAGCTGTCATGGCCATCAACCGCAAGCCAGCTTCGTTGCCACAGCGGTATGTCTTGGGCATCTTCAAGCAAGCAGACCATCACGGACAATGTGGGGGTGGAGCTCGAGGGGGTGACTAAACGACCTGTGCAATCCTCAACATAACAGGCTGAGACCATGATCTTGAAATTCAACCCCTTTGATATCCGAGTCTATCCCTACTGCTCCTAAGGATCCAGGCCCGAAGCCCTACACTCAGATCCATTCGAGCGCGTCGTGGCCCGAAGTCCAGGCACTTGAAGCTTTTGGCTGACTATCTTGAACTTCAGAATGAGTCTATCCCTACTCCCACATCCATCCCGAAGCTTTAAACCCTAAACCCTAACCGCGTTTTCCACCGTTTCAACTTATGAGTTTTTCAATCTTTCCCCAACTTCGTACTGCCTGATGTTATTCCTTAGGACTGCTGCCTAATCCTACACGAGAATGTATCTCCCACAAAACCCGGTTATGATTAATTAGTAGTGCTTAAGTAACGCACCTAGATTTCCACTAAAACCCTCGGCTTTCACTAGAGCTTATTGTTCTCTAAACCCTTAACCCTAGACCTTAATCCCTAAAAAAACCTGAGACACTAAACCCTGTAGGGAAGCCGTGGCTTTGGGCTTAATCTTCGACGCTGAGCCGCTTGGATGGATGCTTCGTGCATGGTTTCGTCGACATGACCAGGGTTCTACAAGTTTGTGTCTGTTGTTTTCAGGGTTTGCTTCATAGTTTGAGGGGTTTGAGGTTTAGGATTCAGGTCTTGGGCCGGGAGTTCCTGGGGTATGGCGGTCTGGTATGGTTAGGGCCTATGTTGGGAAAACAAGTCAACTCGAAACTATTCACATTTCTCGCCGTTCACTGCCTCAATGTCAACAGCTTGAAGCCTAACCCAACTGGCTCCGAAGACATCGAAAAGCCTGAACTAAGCCTTATCAGGAATGTGATTTGGGCTAGTGCATCCAAAGCCAAGACTTAACGCTCTGGTATGTGCAAGCCTTGTCGCGAATGGTATTCGCGATTTGGCTAGTGCATCGAAGACGAATACCTAAAGCCTTAGTATACATGCAAGTATCTATGTATAGTTCGAGAGAGAGAGAGAGCGAGCAAAACGCTAAACGAAACAGAGCCCCCCCCTTTGAATGCCGAGCTTAAGCCCCTAATCTGAGGCTAGAAGAAGGAACATAGAATCCTTATAAAGCACTTGGTAAATTCTGCATATGTCCTTCAAGCGTAGGTTCGTGGAATTCAAGATCAAGAGCTTACATCCTGTAGACCTTAAACCAGAATTCGTTTCTGTATACGAGAATTATAAAACTAAGCCCTGCACTCTGCACCTTAAGCCCTAAATAGACCCCCCGACTACCTTCGACTACCTTCAAATGTACCCTGATCACCCACTACTAAGAATCATAAGGACTCTATTCAATGGCACTTGGGGGTCCTGGTACAGGCGAACCCTAATTCCTCAAAAAGGGCCCATGGATCCCCCTGTTCACAGGCTACACCCTGAAAGCGACAACCCTGAACCAGAACTCTTCTTTCAACGGCTCTAAACCCTAAGCCCTAAACTCTGAACCTAAACCCCTAAACCCTAAACCCCTAGACTAAACCCTAAACCCTAAACCCCTAAACTAAACCCTAAACCCTAAACTAAACCCTCAGCCCTAAGCCCTGAGCCCCTGAGCCCTGATTAACCCTAAACCCTAATCCAAACAAGACAAAAAAAGGCCCTTGGACCCGCGGACCCCTAAAAGGAACCCTCTAAGGAACCTAGAGAACCCCTACCTTAACCTACCAAAACCTACCCTTTTTGTAGGGTCCCTATAAATTTCATATGGGGGTTTACAGTAAGAACCTTCGAAAGGTAGGTTTTGGTGTGTGTTAAGGTATGGTACCCTGTCAAAGGAACCTGCAAAGGAGCCCGAAAGCGAAGCTTTGAGGCGCGCCCAGGTCATTGGCTTCTTGGACGAGGCGGTGCCCCAGGCGGGGTCTTGGAAAGTTCGGGGTTTGAGGGTTTAGCGTTCAGGGTTCAGAGATTAGGGTTTAGAGTTCAGGATTCACGGCCTGCGGCTTAGGGTTTTAGGGTTTAGAGTTTAGGGGTTCAGGTTGTGGGGTTTAGGGGCTTTAGGGTTTAGTTTAGGGGTCCAAAATGCAGGGCTTGGGTGTTTTAGGGCTTAGTTTAGGGGTTTGGGGGTTGGGTTCAGGAGTGTTGGGGTTGTACGGCTTAGGGCACTGGGTTGGCATTTTTGTTGGTTTTCTTTGGGGTTTTGCAAGCTGTTTCGATTGGGTTCGAAAGGAGGGTTAGGTTCGGGCATACTGTAATATGGATTGGGGCATATCTAAACCTTATTCAAGGTTTAGGGTTTAGGTTTGTTGCCTAACTAATCCCGAAACTCTAAACCACGTACACCCGGAGGACAAAGTTGTGGAGGCCGCCGTAACGAAAGCAGCGGAGACGCTTGGCTACAAGTAGTCATGGACCGTGAGGGTTTTAGCAATTCAGGGTTCAAGGTAAATGTCGGGGGGGCTGGTCTATATTCTACATTGTTGGATCTGGGGCTCATTTTCGCAACCTACACGTGAGACAAGAGACTTTGTGTTGCAGCTTGCATAAACCTCACCGTAACTCTCACATGTCGTTCTAAGCCGTGTGCAGGTATGTTCACAGAAATGTTAGCAGCATCGGAGTCTGGCCGGTATTGTGGTTTAGGACCTTCGGCTCAACCACTGTCTTGCAGCCCTCGCACTCCGTTCCCATGGCTGCACATCTCAGTTTTTGTGTTGCAGGGTTCGGGTCTCCCAGGCTTTGAGGATTTCAGAGCCCCGTCAGACTTTGTCTACGGATCGACAGGCTTGCAAAGTGGTGCAAGCACCCAGCCTTCCACAACAACAAGAGGCCGGCCCTTGTTTGGAGCTTGATGTTTTTCGGTTGAGGGCTTCGGGTTTAGGCCCTAAGCCCTCAACCCTAAGCCCTAAACCCTCCCTAAGCCCAAAACCCTAAACCCTAAAAAAAACCCTAAACCTTAAACAGGGGTTTTTTGGGTCACCTTTACAAGGGTGGTGGTGGTTGCTACCTGTTGGGATGGCTATGCCGAGCAGTGAGGACCCCTTTTTCTGCCTGGCAAGAAACATGGCCATCTACCTGAGGCGACAGGGAGCCAGCATGACAGTGCTTGCCACGGTCTTACAGGAACTGGCATGGGACAGAGGGGATAGGGAGTATAACCTCAGATACGAGGACTATCTGTACCGCCTTGGACTACCATGGGAATGTGACAGGGACCGCTCGGACGAAATTGACCCCCACCATCGAGTGCAGGAACAAACCAACCTTTGACTTGAGACCTTACTAATACACCTAACGGTGGAAGAGGAGACCGGGTTTGAGTCGGAACATGTCATGGACCTTCGAGGACAGGACTGTGTCTCCGAAGCAGATTGCCAGGTGTGGCGACAGTGGGCCACCCAGGTCTCGAGCATGGGGCCTCAGGAGCCAGACGTCCGAGATCAAGGAGTCCGAGACGCGAGGGTGATGCCTCCTCGCTCATGGAAGGAGGCCGAAGGCCTAAGCCCAAGACCAAGTCCGAACGGTGCGAGGCAAATGGGTCGAGGAGACGCAGACGGGCGAGAGAACACAGAGAGGGGAGCCCACGGACACCTGGGGCATCGAGCTCTGACAGACCTGTTCTGCAGAGGAGCCGACACAGGTGTACCACGGAGGTCAGACATCTCTTGAGGCCGAGGCGCACAACAACAGCGCCCATGCAGATTGAGGACGCCACATTGTGGTGGCTGCATTTGCTTGGGTTGAGAGATGGCCCAGAGACAGATGCCGGGCGAGCTCTGCGACGAGACGGCTTTGACAACAGGCTGCAGATGATGAGGGATATTCGCAGAGATGACCTCTTNTGGCTGCATTTGCTTGGGTTGAGAGATGGCCCAGAGACAGATGCCGGGCGAGCTCTGCGACGAGACGGCTTTGACAACAGGCTGCAGATGATGAGGGATATTCGCAGAGATGACCTCTTGCTGGTGATGGTGGGTCTCTTGCGTGTCACAGCGATGCTGTGGGTTGAGTGCTGCCAGCTGGTGTACATGCACCCGCATGTGCAGACGTTGGTATCGCCTGAGGTTGAGGTGGAGGTTGAGCCGGAGGATGAAGAGGGCGATGGCACGGCTTGGATGCAGGGCTGGAAGCAGCTCAAACGTCCAGCCTCCGACATGGAACCAACTGACTTCACGGAGTTACTACAGGATGAAGAGGAGGCCAGTCGTGACGTACAAACCCAGAGGGATATTGAGGAGGAGCATGCTGCAGAGGAGGCCCGACACGACAGCCTGCAACAACAGGAGGCGGAACAGCAGGGTCGGGACTATGAGATGCAGAAGTACAGGGATTGGGAATCCTGGACGGTCCTCAATACTCCCAATGATCCACCCCGACGTCTTCGCACTCGAGTGAACATTCAACATGCACACCATAGTGGGACAGCAGATTGCGTGGTGCCCTTGGTGAGGGGTGCAGGGATTCGTCTTACGATCGAGATGAATGAAGTGCAAGGTGTGGAAGACGAGGGCTCAGAGGGACGTACGTTGGGAGATGACATGAATCAGTACTACATACAGTGGATGAAGGGCGAGATCAGTGATGAGGACGTGGTTGCAAGGGTTGGGCAGGACATGTATCAGGTCTTCCGAATGCAGAGGGAGTTCGAACTTGAAGGCAGGATGGATGCTTCCTCGTCGCAGGACGGTTCTCAGAAGGCTCTGATCTCGATCGAAGACTCTGTGGACACAGGGTCGTGAGGTGCAGTCGTTGTCAGGTTCGAGGTTTGTGGATGTGTGAAGTGGCGTAAGCCACCATCGCTCTCCCCATGGGGATCGTTGGCAAGCAAACGGATCTGCTGGTCGAAAAAGGAGCGCTTAAAAAAAAAAAAACTATAAACCCGAGTTAGGGTTGCTTGCCTTAGGCCGCTGTAGGGGCCTCGGAGGGACTTTCAGTCTCCCTTTTTGGGAGGGTTTAGGGTTTAAGGGTTTAGGGTTTAGGGTTTAAGGGTTTAGGGTTTAGGGTTTAAGGGTTTGGGGGTTTAAGGGTTTAGGGTTCAGGGGTTTAGGGGTTTAGGGTTTACGGGTTTAGGGTTTAAGGGTTTAAGAGTTTAGGGTTTAGGGTTTAGGAGTTTAAGAGTTTAGGGTTTACGGGTTGGGGGGTTTAAGGGTTTAGGGTTTAGGGTCCTGACATCCTACTTTCCCTGAGCACAACACTCCGCAGGGTCCACGTATCGTATAGGGTAGACTGTGGCCTTGAAATAGCCCCTATCGGGGCCAAAGTACTGTTGATGGACAAAATCCTGCATGACCCTAAGGACCCTAAACTATGGGAATTATGGTATATTCCTTATAATGGGTAATGCAGGATTTTGTCCATCAACCGTATTATTTGGGTACGTGGACTGTTATGGCACGACACGCTTCCGAAACAGCAGCTGAGGCTAGCGGCCCGAGTGTTTCACAAAGCCTCCCAAACCGTCCGCCTAAGAGGCTCTAAACCCTAAACTTCCTAAACCTTCCCAACTACCCTCTAATATACCTTAAATACCCACTATTGAGGACCATAAGGGCTCTATAAAAGGGCCCTTGGGGGGTCCTGGTTTAAGCCCTGAACCCTTATCCGCCTCAGAGTCCCGGATTCCCACTCGACTCTCGATAACGAAGCCTGGGCATAGTCTGCCCGCAAGATTTAGGCCCCTATACCATACAACCCTTATAGGAACCCTTATAGATCCCTTAGAGGATCCCTTTAAAGGGGCCCCAAAACCCTATTCTAATTATTCTAATAAATAAGGCCCCTATATAATATTACTTCCAGACAAGACGGCCGTTGCCCAGGAGCTCTGAAGCATCTTGCTGATATAAGTCGTAATCAGAACTATATAACCATATAGTAATACTAGCCATAGTAGTAATAACCATACATAACAAGGATAACAACAGTAAGAATGACAAGAGTTTAAGCTCGTAGGGCCTTATGAACTCAGCAGCTTCGATTCAGATGTTGAGGAATAGGACATTAGCTAAACCCTGAGGGTCCATGTACCCATATAGCATATACTTTGGGCCCAATGTATCTATATAGGGAGTACTTTAAGGCCAATGTATATAATTATACTATATGAGTACATGGACCCTTAGGGAAACCCTAAATCCTAAACCCTAAACCCTTTTCAGTTTTGTTGGACTGGGGTTGGTCTGTGGCGTCCTGGGTCAAAAGTGGTGTCGTCACGTTTCAGAGATCTTGGATGTACGGCTTAGGTCTATACCCTAGCCCCTAATATAATATAGGGTTCAGGGTTTAGTGTTTAACCCTAAAGATCACGCTAATATAGGGTGTATAGAGGAGCAGTTTCAAGTCCCTAAAGACCGCAAACCGAGATGATGACAGGCTCGTGCATGCCCCGCTTGCAGAGCGCGTGGCTCGCGGTCGGAAGGAGCAGACAGGGTCAAGGATTGATAAGACCTTGGCTATCTGTAGACTTTAGACGTCATTGCATGTATTGCCCGTGCAGCAATTAGGGTGCAGGGCTTTCAACACCTCAGACCACAAAACCCAAATCCCGCGATGCCGAACGCCGAATCCTCCATTCCTCAGCGACGAATTGGAAGTAACAGAAAGGGGCCGGAATTTACCTGACCTGTACTACTACGATCGCCATGGTAGCTGCGCTTGCATGATTGCTTTCACTTCTTGTTTCAGTTTAGGATGCTAGACAAAAGACAGGTGTGTTCCTAAACCCTAAACCCTACACCCAAAACCCTAAAACAGAAGCTACAATGTGTACTATAGGTAAGCCATGCCCTTACAGCAGAGCAGGATCCCGAGAGACTCTGAATACGAAGTGCCAGTGTTCAAAGCGTAGTGGGGATTTTTGGGGGTTTAGGGTGTAGGTGATCATCTCGCAATCGAACCACATGCTGATTTTTTGCTGCAGTACTGCTTCATTAGAATCTATGTACCACTCCAAGACTGTTTATATTCGGTGTAAGGTCTCAATATTAATCCACACGGTTTAACGCCTCAACCATCTAGCAGCATAACATAAAGCACTATCATATGGGGCACTGTCATAAAGTCCTGTGATCACCAGCCGTATCGCCGAATCCCTGAATTCCTTGTTCGCCAAACTGTTTGGGCTAAAGAGTGTTTAGTTTGAGGGGTGGTGAAGAGAGTTCTGGCAATACATGAGTCACACTTGGTGTCTTGATCACACCCTATAGACCCTAAACCCTAAGCCCTCCATGAGTCACACTTGGTGTCTTGATCACACCCTAGACCCTAAACCCTAAGCCCTAAACTTTAAACCCTAAACCCGGCCCCTCGATTTCCTAACTTCAGCCCGGGACTAGCATCCGCATGAAGGCCTGAACCCTTAACCGAAGGCCCTTGTATGAGAAACTCATGTTGAAATCGATAAAGACTTCTCATATCAATCTCTATGTAACCCATGATATGGCACCTTTACAAGTGAGCGAAGCACAGGAGCAAGCCGATGGTGAGGGGATGACGTGGCTGGTGCCTAAGTTTCTTTGCTCCGGGATCTGGATTGCATTGTATTTCCTTAGGAGACGCCGACAATGGTTTAGGGTTGTTCTTGCTCCGTTTTCTGGGCATACCTAAGAGTCCATATATTTAGTCCGCATATACTACTACTATGGAAATAGGTCGAACCAGACCGTCCTTACCATGGTTTTGGCGACCTCGGTCCATAATTGCAATGTTGTTTTCGGACCCTCTTGGATAGGATCCTACTTGCTAGATGATGGAGTCCATATATACTACCGCCTTTTTGAAACTAGGCCCAAACAGCCCATGCTTGTCATGGTTTTGGGGACCTGTCCATACTTGTACCGTTTTTCAGACCCTCTTGGATAGGAGGCCTACTTACCTGGATGATGAAGAGCTACACCATGGTTACTGTGACACGAAGTAGGACTTCTGCAGGCCTCGCGAGCGTACAATTGGTTGAGTTCCTTCTTTGACTACTAGAAATCAACAAACCTTAGTAGCTGAGTGGATACACTTTACACTTTTTGGGATAATAGCACCCACTATAAAGCTAAAAGTGTACACGTTTTGGGGCTTATAGAAATCAACAAAACCCCTAGTGACAAACCACTCACCTGTCACTAGACGTATATTCGGGATCCTAACATTGAGACCCTGAAAGCAGGGGATTATTCATGAGGGGTCCGCCGCGTAGCATGACTCCTCTATATGTGGTAGCTCCTACTCGACCCGCTGCCTGCAACGAAAACGATCTGCCCTAAAGCCTAAAGTAAATCCTTATGAAGCCTATAACAAGCCCTGGACTCTATATCACCTGAGAATATTTCTAGCGCATCGTTCCCTGCGAACCCACGTGCAACAGGCCATCCTTAGAAACCCAAAAGCTGCGCCAAGGGAGTGCTTGAAGTATAGATCCAAGACCCGAACACCCTAGACTTTACAGTCGCAGTTCCGCGAGCTCGATGTGGACTGGTCCGAGACAAAACTCGAGGATGTAGTTCTGTTGTGCGTCTGCGTAGGGGTAATGTTGGAATGTGTCCATCGACCGTGTGGTTATGGGTTTGGGGCTACAAACAGTCCAAGCCCTGTCAGGTTTTTTCTTTTAAACTCAGAACCCATAGAATTAAAATCATGTGAAATGCAGGTTCCCTAGTTTTCTCTGAAAACCCGAATCCACACCCTATATACCCTGTAGTTCCTAAACCCACAACCCTCCATCTTCAGCCAAGCTAAACCCGACACCCTAAACTAGTAGTACCATTTTGTCTTTTGGATCTCAGGGTTCCATTTTACAATTGAATACCAGGAACAAGAGTACCCGTATTCAGAAGAGGACACTGGGGAACCTAGTAAACCCTCCTGACCAAGGCTCAACCCACCGGCGAAGCTCTGAGACCCTGACTTTGGGGTTGTCGGTTTAGGGTTTAGGGTTACTCAGATTCTCTCTGGCGAGTCCAAGTAGGGCGGTGGTGCCACTGTCAGAGAGCCACTGAGTCATTTCAGCTCTTGGCGAAGTTCGAACACAGCAGGATACGCAGGCAACTATCATCACCCATGTGTATGTCCATGTCGATGTTCCGACGCTGTCGTCGTATGTATACAGTACACATATGTATGCATGCATGTATGCATGCATGTATGTGTTTATGTATGCATGCATGCATGTATGTATGTATGCATGTCATGTACATATTATAAGTATGTATGCATGTATGTGTGTATGTATATATGCATGCATGCATGCATGCATGCATGTATGGATGTATGTATGTATGTATGCATGTCATGTACATATTATAAGTATGTATGCATGTATGCATGTATGCATGTATGCATGCATGCATGCATGCATCCATGCATGCATGTATGTATGTATGTATGTATGTGTTTGCGTCTGTATATATATATGTTTGTGTGTTTGTGTGTTTGTTTGTTTGTTTGTTTGTTTGTTTGTTTGTTTGTGTGTTTGTTTGTTTGTTTGTGTGTTTGTGTGTTTGTGTGTTTGTTTGTTTGCTTGCCTGTCTGTTTTGGTGTTGTTGTTTGTTTGTTTGTTCGTTTGTTTGTTTGTGTGTTGGTATGCGTGCATGTATTTTTGTATGTATGCATGCATGCATGCATGCATGTCTGTGTGTATTCATGTATGTATGTTTGTTTTTTGTATTTATGTTTTTCTGTGTCTAGTGAAGGAGTTCAGTCTCCTGATGCTTTGCAGATGCAAACACATGAGTGTGTACACGCACGAGACATCACAAACATGTACGCTGTAATATTTTCATACCCCCAGATCTGTTCTCGCGAGCATCATACAGTAGTCCTAGTTGAGAATTGGCTCTGTGAATTTTCGTTGTTGCTTTGCTGGTTTGACTTCTTATGCTTGTTGGTTTTCCTTTCACGAGCAAGCTTCGTAAGCCCTGCATGCTGCACGGGGTGTTCGTTGCTGGTTGAAGTTACGTCGTCGCAGTCTTGCAGTATCTCTCGCAGCATTGGCAATAGTAGTAAGCAGCTGTGGCCTTTTCTGCCGTTCTCGTAGTGGTTGTCGTCGTGGTTGCTGTCGCGGCTGTTGCTACTGTATTGTCCACCTCGCGCCGTCCTTGCCATCAGTTGCGTCTCGACGCGGGCGACCCGTGTAGCAAACTTCGCCTGGAGATACTTTGAAGGTTTGAAGACTCCGCCGGAACCCATGCACGAATAGGTAGCGGGTATTCGGTTTGCCTTGACATTAGGTCACTGAAACTTGATCCGTCGAGTCAAACCCGATGTTTCCGAGTCCTAAATTAAGCCCTGTAAATTCGAACTCCTACAACACAAATCTTTCCAACCGTCATCTTCTGGGTACCTCACCTACACCACGCTTCAAAAGCCTGACTCATGGTAGACGAAAGCTTCAAAGCCTCATCCCTGCAACCGGAGCCGTGCACACTAAGTCCCGACTTAATAGCATCCTCCTGGCCCAAAGGCTACCGATGTATAGTCCCTTAACTGCCCTAAAAACCTGCCCTGCAATTGCAAGCAATATATCCCAATGAGGCTTTTAGCCCAGTGCCTAAAACTGGGTACTTGGATACGTAGGTGTTGGCTTGCGACCCACTTTTCACGACTGTTCGTGCCGCTGGGCTTTGGGTGGGCAGCGGAGGCGATGAGGGCCCAGGTTTCGCGTCCAGGTGCCTGATGCCGTCTCGGCCAGTTTCCAAATTAAGGCCCCTTGGGCGGACACTTTTGGTTGTCTGCATCAAGGAGGCCATGGCATTTAAAGGCTGCTGTTTCTACGTGTGTATGGTTGAGAGTTCAGCTTCAACTTAAGGTTGAAATGTTTAGAATGCAGAAGTTCAGGCCAGGGGGGCACAGATCAGAAATGATATTCCTCAACCCCAAACCCCAGGACCCTCATCCCTAAGCCCCATAAACCCTAAACCACACGCCCTAAACTCACTGGTAAACCCTAGACCCTAAGCCCTAAACCCTAAACCCTTAAGTCCCATCAACCCGAAACTGGTAGGATTGGAGATGAGACGTTTGGAGGTCTAAAGCTCAAGGTCAGGGGTTTGGGGTTTAAGGGTTTAGGGCTTGGGGATTTAGTGTTGTTGACTGTTTTAGGGAGCCCTGCGTGCTACAGACAAAAGATGTAAAAGCTGTGCTTTAACATGCTCTTTCCTGGCTCCAACTTGACGAGTTTTGAGGTTTTTGATCTCGCACTTCCCTCGAACTCCTCCCTAGGGGTTCAGGGTTTAGGGCTTAATTAAATAGGCCAACAAAACGTAGCTGCCTCCCGAGCACGTGATCGAAGCAGCAGTCAGCTTGCATCGAAGGCTCGGCCCTCCATGGCTTGGGATCAACCGGACAATGATGGGCTTCAATTCATGGTTACCTATACTATTTTAAAACTATAGTATAGCGGGCCCCAAAATAAGGCGCCTGTATTAACTAGAAATAATGTTCCCCTGTTGTCCCTCTCTGTAACCAAAGCATTCAGACTCAGAACCTGTATTGAAATTGTTGCGGCACATGCAGTGCGGAACTTTGAGTTCCCTGCACCACTAGAGCCTGGAACCCGACTAACTTAACCCAACGCCTGAAAATGAACCCCAAGCATATGTGGGGAAAAGCATTCCAAGCACTGACGATAGAGACTTCGGTTGAAAGACCTCATATTCCTACCCCTAAACAACCACCCTAAACCCTTAACCCTAAGCCCTTTAAACCCTAAACCCGGAGCCCTAAACCCTTGGAGGGGGGATCGGTGCCTCGATGTGTTCGCACAGACTTCGCAGACCAGACGTGTCAAAGTTGCGGTTTGCCACTTATGCTCATCTACGCCAGCTTTCAGACGGATCCTTGCCGAAACCCAAAGCCAAAGCCGTAAAGCTCTCTCCTAGTGCTTGTGCTCATGCTGATGCTAGTGCTGCTGCTGATACAGCTACTACTACTTCTGCTGTTGCTACTACTACCACCTGCTTTTGCCCGACTTGAGCCATGCAGCTTGCCTTTCCTGAAACCTAAATGGGAGTTTCCGAAGATTGGGGGTACCTTATTTTGGGGTCCTTATAATAAGGATCCTACTATTCATGGTCCCAAATTAGGGTCCCCTATTTCGGAAACTCCCAAATCGCCTAGGCTTACCCTAGAACCTCAAATCTCCTGCCCCAGACGCAAACCGCGAGGGTGCAAGTACCTATAGTAGTCGATTCCTCCCAGCTTCCCAAACTACACTACTACTGTCCTAAGCAAGTACATAAGTAATTAGTAATTATAGTAGTTATTGTTATAGTTCCTGTGAACATACCAATTAACTTAGAAAAGGCCAAACAAAAACAGCTGCGCGTGCTGCCAGGCGAGGGGGCTCCTCGATGGGTGGACTTCGACCCACGTAAGGCTCCACCCAGTCTTGCTTCGGGTTTTGCATGATCTTTTTAAGACACAAGTCTGCTTTAGAGTCCCTCTTAGTCCCAACACCCTCTACCAAAGCCTAACTACCAACTATTAACTACTAACTGCTTCCTAACAAACATCAGCATCAGCATCATCATCATCATGAAGATCATCATGCGACGACGACGACGACCACCTGCTGCTGCTTCTCCTTCTCCTACTACTCCTACGGCTGCTGCCACTGCTACTGCCACTGTTCATATTGGTAACATTATGGTAGTACTGCCACCACTGCTGCTATCCGTAGCAACAGTATACACAAAACACAAGACAACATATGTATATAACATCTGTATATGTATGTGTATATCTCGCTTTTCTCGCTTTTAGGGCATAGGGATCCGAGGTTCGGACGCAGCCCGTTGACTGCATTTAATTAAGAAAAGGGTGAAACAAGGCAGACTCGACACAATCCCAATTGCGCAAGATNCTCGCTTTTCTCGCTTTTAGGGCATAGGGATCCGAGGTTCGGACGCAGCCCGTTGACTGCATTTAATTAAGAAAAGGGTGAAACAAGGCAGACTCGACACAATCCCAATTGCGCAAGATTTTTGCCTTACCTTGGACCTGGAGCTGGACCTGCGGTAGGCATCGTTACCGTCGGTTTGTTTCCAGTCCGTTTAGTCCGTGTTAGTTTCGTGCCGGCGTGCCCAATGCAAGCAAGCGGACGAAGAAGCGGACCAGATCACCCGCAAAGCTGGCCGCCGCAGCATGTTGATGGAAGCGCTGCTCGGGTAGTGTCGAAGGCCAATTCGAGGCCAACGAGGGCAAGGTCCAAGTAGAGAGGACAAATCGCGTCTCAGCAAAGGGGCCCTCGAAGAAGGTTGGC